>JAOXYA010080839.1:0-11335 GCA_028565675.1 Sorex palustris
AGTCTCCAATGGAGACATTACTGGGCCCGCTCGAGCAAATCGACGATCAACGGGAGGGCCTTTACCTTTACCTTTACAATATGAAAGCTATCCATGCATCTGATAGAGAGCAGAGTAGGTAGATGTGAGTTAATTGTGAAGGCTAAATAAAAATCTGAAGAAGACACAAGAGCTAAGTGGGAAGGAAAGGAGAGGAGACCTGCCTTGGCAGAGGCCTGAAGGTGGGAGCCAAAGTGGCCTTGATAAGATACAAATATCAGTTCTGAGAACTGAAGCAAAAAACATTTTTTTTAATGCACAAGAATGGAATAGTAGAGCCAGACCGTGCTGTGGCTCTGGGGATTTAAGTTAAAAGTGGGGAAGTAAAGTTAGAAGGATTTAAGGTCAAGAAAAAAGGTGAGGACATATACTGAAAGACGGTAAACTGGTCAGACTTACAGTGGAGGAGGGGAGAGAGAGAGAGAGAGAGAGAGAGAGAGAGAGAGAGAGAGAGAGAGAGACTCCCTCTTTAGAACAGTCTTGCGGGGGTTAGTCTTTTATTGTATCTCTGGGTTGCTTAGACAGAAACGTTCTGCTTTCTAGAGATGACTTAATTCTGGGAAAATGGGTCAGCAGGAGACATATAGCTAGTTTGGGAGAGGGAGTAAGTTGTATTAGAATTTTTCTGTGCCTATCATGGTAAGGGAAGGAAATGTATATAAAATAATTGGAACCCATTCTGGGAAGAGAGTGGCAGGGCTAGTTCTAGAAACTGAACCACAGAACTGAACAACAACAGTGGGGCCTCAAGATTCTCCTGGGCACAGGTGACTGCGGAGAAGGGATTGTGTGATTGTGTGACCATGTCAGAAATTTTAGATATGGGAACTAAGCTAGGCATCTATTCAGGGGGCTGAGACTAGACCACCTCCCTTAGAAAACTAAGATCTTCCCCCTCTGAGGCTGGGAAGGAAGCTCCAATGGTAGAACAGACACCTGTGCCTCACCAGAGGTCAACCCTTGGCATCACCAAGAATGCCAGGGATTGGTCCCTCTCATAGCCAACTGAAATAAGACAACTACCTTTAATTCCCATCCATAATACCAGAGATAAAAAGAGATCATCATCACAAACTGTCTACCACAAACTTTCATGTTCCATTCCTAAACAGAGAAGCAAGCTTTCTTTGAGAGAAGGTCAAGGCCAGATCATCCGCTGGATAGCAGAGATGTAAAGAGACCCTCTGAAGTGGGGGGTCCAGGGCTGAGCTCTCAAGTCTCAAAGCACTCGCTGCAACATCTTCATATATACCATTTTCCACTTTTCAGCCTACAGAAGGAAGAAATGATCAACGTGAAGGTCAGAGTTATTACTAGGATGGTGAGACTTATCACAGAACATAGAAACGTAATAAATCAGAGCTATTGGAATGCATTCAACAAACATCTAATTGAGAATCAGTACGACTCAAGCCAATGTACAGACTAATACTAAGGAAAGAATGCCCATCTGGTTATTTAATTATGGTTGCCTCAAGGGTATAACTGTTGTAAATGAAAAGTTAAAGTTATTTCAAATGAGAAATTGGATTTCTTTAAGACGGAATTATTTAGTAAACAGCCAGCCAAATGCTGAAATAGTTGTGGAGAGAATGGCTCATTCTGTCATTTTTGTTTGCCTTCATACAGCAATAAACCAACACTTGTTTGTTTCATTCAGATTAACACTCTTGTTCTGAGGTTTCCTGAAAGTTTCATTTGCTTCCTGATCTGAAGTGCTGCAAGTCCTACAATAGTCTTGGGGGTCACTCTGGACTGCTTGTTGGACTCACTCTGAGAGTCAGCGTGCAGGCCTGGCACCAGCATAACATAATGACCCTGAATATGTAATAACCAGGGTGAAGCTGCTAAATGCATTCATAATTTAAAAGTAGACAAATCGAAGGACACTTTTTTTTTACCAATTATCAGTTCATTTTAGGGCAAAGGGGGGAAGTTTCTCCCAATTCTTTCAACTCTCTGTGTTCATTTTTGGTAACAAAATGAGTTCTCTTAGGATGATGCACTGTAAAAATTAAGGAGGGCTAAAAGATACTATAGGAATAAACACATTTGCTCTTGCAGGCAGCCAACCCTAGTTCAATTCCTAAGACCACATATGGTCCCCTAGGACAGCCAGGAGTGACCTCTAAGAACAGATCGAGGAGTAAACCCTGAACACTAATATGTGTAACTCTCCAAACCACAAAGATGCTCATTACATCACTATTCACAATAGCTCAAATCTGGAAACAACTCAAGTATCCAAGAACAGATGATTAGATTAAGAAACCACCATACCTATACGCAATAGAATACTACTCAGCTCTAAGAAAGGATATTTATGCAATTTGTTCTTGCATGGATAGGATAGATCTGGAGAGTATCATGCTGAGTTAAGTTGGTTAGAAAGAGAGGGGCAGAAACAGAATGATCTCCCTCATATCAAGGATGTAAAGAAGAATCCCAAGAAACCAACAAATGCCCAAATGCAACAGAAACTGAGGTCGGAGGTAGGACAGGAACAGAGGAAGGGACACTGGGACAGTGGTGAAGGGCAGCAGGCGCTCTGGTAGGGAGTTATGTTGGGGAGTTTTATGTGTGAAGCCCTGCCATTATCAATACTGTCACAATCATGGTGACTAAAATGAAATTTTAAGTAATAAATAAAAATTAATGAAGTTATTTTGGCTTAAAAGAGTGATCATTCCAATATCAATAAACAACCCTAGTACCAAAGTTGTGGATTTGAAATAACATTTCTCCCTAGAAGTTTCTTGGATAACTGGGCACTTTGGAGGTAGGGAAGAAATCGTATCATGGATCATAACACACAACAAGATAACTGTAAAGAAAACAAGCCAAAACAATATGGTGCCTGCTGACCAAAGATGGAATCCTTAGAACTTCAACAAGAATAAGTGTTTTGGGAGCTATTATAGTATAGCGGGTAGAGAGTTTGCCCACTGGGGTTCAATCCCGGCATCCCATATGGTCACCCGAGCACCACTAGGAGACATTCCTGAGTGCAGAGCCAGGAGTAAGCCCTGAGCATTGCCAGGTGTGGTCCAATAAGAAAAAAAGTGTCATGATAGATAGAGCTTACAATGAGTTTCCAACCAAAAGGTCATGGTATTTTTTTTTAAATGAACTAATTAGCTAGTTTCAGAAGACAACAGCGTTTCAATAATTTTCTCTTAGAACTGGAGAAGGAAAGGGGAAAATGTAGCATTGATTATGTCTGTCTTACATGAACTGCACTGCTGGGAAATCTGTACTAAAGAGGGGAGGAAAATGTCTCCTTATGAAACAATTTCAGTAAATAAGAGAAAGTTGTAACCTCTAATGAATTCATGGATCCAGGTCTTGTCTGAATGACTGCTAGCAGCTCCAACAGAAAGACAATCAAATGGTATATGTTTCCTGGCGGGAGAACACAATGCTACTCACAGTCCTGCCAACGAGACCAAATACAGGTCTGATCAAGCCTTTGGACCTAGCGGCCAATTTCAGGGAATATCAAGGACACAGAAATAAATGGAACTTCATCAACAATACAAAAGCAGAAAACTCCACTGTGTGAGACTCAGCTGGTCACGTGGGCTGAATGCTTCAAGAGACGTGAGCAGAAATTCAAAGAGATAAAACAAAGGATTAAAGGGTGTTTTAAAAATGTATTTAAAACCTGTTTCAATAGAAAAAGCTGAAATCACGTTAGGTATGCATATGAGGATAAGAAAGTTAATCAGAAAAGCATAAGCAATCACCTAAAGGGGATGAAAATGGTGAGTTATGCAGACTGGGCGTCACTGGTGAAGAGGAGGGGATATCTGGAAGGATTTTCTGGGGTTGCTAGATAACTTTTCTTCCTAACAAGGTTGTTCGGTTTATAATAATCCATTACTTCACATATTTAGATGATTTCCTAAATCATTTTTAACTTGAAGTACGAAAAGTTTTTCTTTTTAAAAAGGATGCCTTTCTTTACTCCCCAAACATAAAATCGTGCATTCAAAAAGATACAGACACATCTTTGTTCATTGCAGTGCTTAGTACAATAGATCAGACATGGAAACAACTCAAATGTCCAATGGCAGATGAACGGGTAAAGAAGTTGTATGTATACAAAGTGGAATTCTATCCAACTATAAGAAAAGATAAAAGCATGTAGTTTACCATAAAGTAGAACTGGAGAGAATCATGCTAAGTGAAATAACTCAGAGGGAGAAAAACAAATGTTGGATGATCTTACTCATCTGTTAAAGATAGAGCAAAAACATGGAAATAGTAGCTAATGAGGACAAACCATTTGCCTTGAATTATAAAACCATTCCCAAGCAGAAGAGGAAGGAAAACAGAACCAGGGGTGATGTAGGGACAATGGTGGGGCACTGTGGGCGCTGTGGTGGTGGTGGGGTGCAGTAACTTTGTATCTTCATACTATATATACTCTTGACACTAGTATAATAATCATACCTAAACCCAAAAAATCAAATTAAAATTAAAAAGCAAGAGGCTTTTGAATGAGCATGAATGGAAGGAGGTAGGCTTCTAACCACCATCCTAGTACTAAATTCACCCAGGAAATACAAATTCTGTATTCAGATAGTATGGGATATGTTAAAACACTTGCCTTGCATGTGGCTGACCCTGGTTTTATCCCTGGCATTACATACAGTTTCCTAACACCAGCAGGACTGACCCCTGACAGGGCCGGGATTAACCCCTAAACTCTGTCGGGCATAAACAAATAAACAGCAAATACAAACTCACTCTCTCTCTCTCTCTCTCTCTCTCTCTCTCTCTCTCTCTCTCTTTCTCTCTCTCTCTCCTCTGGCTTTGGCAATCTACATCTTACTTGTTCAAATGCTTGATTCAGACCCAACTTCAAACATGAGCCAAAGAGGAATTCATTCAACCATAGATTATAGTTCAAGACCATCTCAGAGTTAACTAAAAACTTTTGTTCTGAAAGAGGGCATCTTTTAATCATGTGTTCTCCTGTTTATTCATTCTTTCACCCATAAAAGAGTTTTGCAGTACTTACACTGCATTGGAGATACAGTGGTAAGAATTCAATGAAGTGAAAGACATGGATCACAATGTAGTGTATTAAACACTTTAATGAGTGCTAATTATTACACATATGTTAGAATTGCATGTCATCTATGCAAGGGGACTATAGACATCTAGAAAAGTTGTAACTAACCGCACATGAGAAAACAGGCTACGGAAGGCATTTTAGAGACAGTGGTGGGTGTATTAAATTTGGAACAGTGAGACAAGTTAGTCCTGTGGCTGAGAAAGAAAATGAAACTTGGAGTAAAATCATCAAGACAGGAGAGATTGTAGGATATTTGAGGGACTTTACATAGTTCAGTTCACTTGAAGGCTGAGTAGCTGTGGGGAGAATGGAGAAGTGATCATTTCAAAGGATAAGTAAGATTTTACAGATAGAAATAGAAGAGAGTTAGGGGACTGTTTGGTAGTGGAAATTATTTGATGGATGGAAGAATGGATGCATTATAAATAAATGAATGAATGAGAATATCAGACTCACAAAGTTTAAGCTTAATCCTGAAGGGCACCTGCAAACCAGGGAAGATGTTAACAGAGAAATGGGAGCTGATTAGCATTTAAACTAAATCACTTTGGCAAATGTATGGAATACAGAATGGAATTGGAACATTGCAGGCAAGAAGCCAAGTGAGGGAGTAAAAAAGTTCACACCCTAAAATAAGGCAATGGTTTTGACAATATAAAGGATGGGATGAAGGTAAGTCAAAAATGGACTCAGATCAGTGACTAATTCCATGTGAGGAGGGTGGATGAAAAAGACACATTTATTTCCTAGCTTCTGCCTCAGTGTGATAACATTAAAATCAGTTGGAAATTGCAAAAACTGAGTGATAAAAATATTTCAAATGTACGTGGGATCCAATCAGATGATGATTAAATTTCCTAGACCACAAAGAAAGAAAAGAGCCAACCTATGCATAGAAGAAAATTAGGTGAATTTAGGAAGTGAGCACTGAGGTTTGTATCCCATTTCAAAGCCACCCCGTCCACGGGGTATTAAGAGCAGAACTCCAAAGTTCAAGCCAACAGCTTGGTGACATCAAGAACCAAAACTCAGAGGCTGGAGCAATAGTACAGCGGGTAGGGCATTTGCCTTGCACGCGGCCAACCCAGGTTCAATTTCCAGCATCCCATATGGTCCCCTGAGCACAGCCAGGAGTAACTCCTGAGTGCAGAGCCAGGAGTAACCCCCTGTACATCTCTGGGTGTGACCCAAAAAACAAAAAACAAAAAACAAAAAACTCATCTGTTTATTTGCAGTCTACAACCTCATACTGGATTCTAATTCAGCAAAGAGGTGACTCCCAAATTGTATGTGATATCATAATGCTCTCTCTTCTCAACCCCAGGAAGAGTAAAAATTGAATTCAGTGTAAAACTTATGTAGAGCATAATGTATATGCGATTTATATACAGGTGTGAAGGGGCAAAAATCTGCGCCTATTTAGTATGTTAAGGCTAAGAGATTTTTTATAATTAATTTTGTCTTTTTATTATAAAATTATAAATTAGAGGCAATGAAGATAACTTAGAATGCATGTAATAGCAATAGTTAACTATGACATCAATGGAAAAAATAGCTCCCTGATCTTGTACAAATATCCCTAGTGAGATAAAGTTTTCTGTTATCATGTCAAAATGCCAAAAGGGCTAAATCTTAAGAGCAAGAATTGAAATAGAAATGGATGTATTCAGGAAACCTGTATTTATGAACTTGAAAGTATCTCTAATGATGACACAGAGACTGATGTCTGTGCAGATGAAAGTCTTACGTGTAATTGTCTTGTGAGATGTGAAAATGATATAAGAAAAATTATCACATATAAAAGGAATGTAAAAATATACCCTTTGGGGGCCAAAGCAATAGTACAGGAGGGTAGGGCACTTGTCTTGCATGGGTTCAATCACCAGCATCCCATCGAGTCCTAAAAGCCCACCAGGGGTGATCCCTGAGTGCAGAGCCAGAAGTAAGCCCCAAACACTACCAGGTGTGTCCCAAAACCAAAAGAAAATAATTCCTTTTTATTTAATTAAATTGTTAATATGTGCAGGCAAACTCAGACTATATTTAACAAGTTATTCTAGCCACCTAAAGGTGTAATTCAGCTGTTAAAATAAAATGTTAGGTGCTTTTTTCGTTTGATTTCCTGCCTGGTAGAATTGAAAAAAAAACCCTCTGCTTGAATTCACCCTCATTTAGAGGACAGAAAGAAAGTTGGGAACTAAGTATGAGCCTAAAGGTAGAATGCATACAGTTGTACCTTTAGTTATAACATATAGAGACAGTATTTACAGTGGAACCAGGAGAGGAAACCAGTGGAGGAGACAGCACAGGATGTGTAATACAATGTTCATCTCTAGAGTGCTAACTTCCATCTTTACGCTGGGGGTTGTACTTTAGGGCTCAAGCCAATTGCCTAGAACCGCAGTATGATTCTCATAGAGGGAACCATCATTACACTGCAAGCATACACAGCAAAAGGGCAATTACTAAGAGCGGTGCAGAAACCCACCACCACCTCAAGGAGCTTTGGGAGACAGACTAGCTGACAAAGAGCATGATGTTCCGGAGAGTTCCTTCACAGAAGGGGTTTCTTCCCCTGGGTTAGGGACCCCAGGAGTTTCAGGATGAGAAGTGGTATTTGAATGATAGATTCTACCATCATTTTCGAAACTGGCCCAACTCAGCACCCAAATTTGTGCCGTATTTCAGAGGTAAGTCATCAGAACAATCTGCTAATTAAATTTTTTCTTTGGGAGAGAGGTGAGCTGGACCACAGTTGGTGAGCCCCTGGCTCTGAAATCAGGGATCATTCCTGGCAGGGCAGTGGGATCTCATTGGGTACCAGAGCTTGAATCTAGTACCACATATGGTTCCCTGAGCTATGTCAGAAATCAAACCGGGGTCGCCACCTGGAAGGCAAGTGACCTCGCCCATCTCTTGCACTGTCTCTTCAACCACTCATCTGCCCGTTTTAACTTTGGCGGGTCCTCTCCGGGCAGCTGGACTCTCTGAGATGCCTTTGGCATGTCTGCTACTGTCCATAAAGTCGGTCACTGTGTCCCCGCCTCGTTGGGGGGCTGGAGGGCCGCTTGCTCCTCTCAGTGGCCCCACTTTTCACCAGAGTCACCCCAGCACCAGGCCAATCACAAAACAATTCCAGGTCCGGGAGGGCCTGACTTGATCAATACCTATGGCAGGCCAAGAACTGATTGGAAAATGGGGCGGGGGAGGTGTGGGAGCACAGGGAGCGGCCCTCTGTGCCAAACACGGAGAATGGGGGAAGAGAACCGGCTGAGCCTGGCTGAGAGGTGAGCAGCAGGGGCGCTGTGAACAGTGGGTGCTGACGTGGCTGGTGTGTTAGGTGGTCAGCGGGACAGATGAAAGATGCACAGACTCTCACCCTCCCACGAGAATTCACTCACTGTTCATCTCTATGATGTGGTACCTCCTTCCTCCTCTGCTCTTGAGTTTCAGGTTCACCCTGAAACCCTCCTCCCGGACTCCAGGGAGCCTTGAGGTGGGGTCCAGTTCTCTCTCTTCTTGGAGCTCAGCCCTTCTTACTTTTTCCCACAATCACATCCGTTGTTATGGTTTTCCTGGACGGGTGAAGAGTCAAAGGCTCCTTGGTTTCCCTGTAAACGAGTGTCTTCGTGGCAGCTACGGTATGCCAACTGCACAGGAGGCTTAAGGGGTGCTGAAATGCCTCTTTCTAATTTTAGCTCAGGCTGAAATATAAATCAAGGTCACGACGATCTTGCACTCTGGCATTAGAAGCCATTGGCATGCTGAGAAGTCAAGAATCCTCTGAGAACCGGCCAAAATAAGTGCCTCTTTAAAATGAAGAATGTTCAAAAGACAAATGAGGAACAAACAGGGCGAGGGGCAGAGGGGGGTGGATGTCTGATTTTATCATTCACGTTTCATGATTTGAAATGTATTACGCAAATGCATTTACTTGAAGTTCATGAGCTTATATTATTAGCTATTAATGGCTTATATTAGCAGCTTAGCAGCTAAGAGTTTGTTCCTAAGGGTGATTTTTTTTCCCCTTGGAATGGGCTTTCTGCCAAAGCAGAATGCGGGTGAAGTAGGTTTTTTGACCGAAAAGCAGAATAATCTTCTATTTTAGTTCACCAAACACAAAGGCACATCAGAGATTGCCTCTGAAAGGGAGCCCCTGAGTTAGAAAAGATCATTGCCAGCTAGGATTTTCAGGGAACGCCTGTGACACGTTGGACTAAAGCCTCCTTCTTTGCTGATGGCTCTCTTGTCATCTTTTGTTCTCTCTTTGGTTCCTTTTCTTTCCCATCTACTCTGCTTTCATGGAAAGAATGTGGGCATTTTAGGTAGGTAGCCTTTGTTAGAAGTCACTTTTAAATTATATTTATTATTACTGTTAAGGTACCATGATTTACAAGGTTGACAGCATTCCAGTGGGGTTCAGCCTACGTTTCTCAGGTTCTGTATCGAATCAAAGCAAAAATCCCACCTGATAATAAAATATACCTTTGCCTCTTTCTCTCTGTGTATTTATCCCACTCAGTGAGAAATTATCTAAGACTAGACTGGCACTCCGAGATGATACATCAGTGAGTATGTTTTCTGGTCCCAATAAGAACATACATTTTTTAATCCATAAAAGATTGAGATTTGGATGGGTATTTGGTCATTGTATAATTGAAACCCAAGCAAAAAAAATTGTAAGTCTATAACTGTACCTCATAGTGTCTCACTAATAAAAATTAAAAAAAAAAGATTGAGATTTACATAAGGGTGAGGTTTACACAAGTTGTATAGTAAGTTTGTGTAAAAAAATGAATATATATATCTTTGTTTTGTTTATGTTTCATCCCAGAACTTCTCCTATTTCTTATGCCAGTTAGTCTCTTGATGAATATGAACTCTTGCTAACCTCTTGAACCTCAAGAAATTTTGTTAAGTGAATGAAAAAAAATGCTACCTTTGTGTGGTTTTAATTTTTTTTTAATGTCTAAGTGAGGGACAGGAGAGTTATAAGAGGAAGTGAGATACTGTCTTACATATAACTGACCCTGGATCAATCCCCAGTACTACATTTGGTCCCTCGTCAGTGTCAGTGTCGGGAGTGATGCCTAAGCCAGGAACATTTCCTGAACTTTACTGGGTGTGGCTCCAAAACCAAACAATAAGATGTGTCAGTGTCACAACTAAATCCTAGTCTACTTCCATTTCCCCTAGAAGAAATAAAATCTTAATGATCAATACTTGGGGAATGCCAGCATGGAGGAGTAGACAATAGGGTATGCAAAAGTTAAACAAAAGAGATTGGTACCTTAACCCCAAAAGCTTTACTTTCCTCAAACAAACATATATAATACAAAAAAGGGATTTCAAAGAAAGAGGACATTTTGCCAAGTTGAAAGACAAAGATCAAAGGTTTTCTCTAGACTCAAATTCAAAGCTGGGTGAGAGTCCTGAGTGGCACTGCAGGCTGGTATTCAGAGAAAAAAATATTTTCTTTAAACTTTCCTTTTATCCAACAAAAAGAGTTCCTAATAAAATAAAGCTTAAATAACATCACTCCTTTTGTTGAAAATTGCCTAGTAATATTAAGTATGGCATTTACTTTAAAAATAGTCATCATCAAAATAATCTGATGTACTCGTCAGGTACATTATATTAGACTCGTGTTGGCAACAGATACTTAAAGGTCAAAATTACATAAGCTATGTTAATTTTAAACACTTTTTTCTCCTGGATATTAAGGAAAACGTGATGTCTAGGCTTAGAATTAAAGTGAGATTTATGTAAAGTGTGAGGTTGACACAAAACTACAATAAATTTGTGTAAAAAGGAATATAAATGCTCATGATGTTACCCAGGTAATACTCATCTTAAACTGTAAAACAGCAATGAAGATGTTCTTGCACACTCCACACTCATACATGTGATTCCACCATAGTCTTTATTTCTTTGCATTATACATATACAAGTTATTTTTTATCTACAGTTGCATGCTGTGCTTAGAGCCTGTTGCTGTTTTTATCCTACCTTTCCTACTATGGTTAGCTCCTGGATTTTGCACAAGAAGAGTTCTGCCCTCTTAACTGCAGGCCCTGGACTCATGTGTGTCCACAGTCGCCAACTCTGGATTATGGGTGGTCTTCAAGGGTTTTCGTGTTGTTGTTGTTGTTGTTGTTGTTGTTGTTGTTGTTCTTCTTCTTCTTCTTCTTCTTCTTCTTCTTCTTCTTCTTC
>JAOXYA010080856.1:0-11334 GCA_028565675.1 Sorex palustris
CTCCTCCTCCTCCTCCTCTTCTTCTTCTTCTTCTTCTTCTTCTTCTTCTTCTCCTCCTCCTCCTCCTCCTCCTCCTCTTCTTCTCCTCCTCCTCCTCCTCCTCCTCCTCCTCCTCCTCCTCCTCTCTCTCTTTCTCTACTGGAATTTTAACATGAGTCTAGGTTTTAGATGTGAGGGAAAGACTTTTTCCTCCACCTCTCCTTTTTCATTCCTTTGTGTCTGAGATTTTTAGAGCCAGCAACAACGGCAGAGTGAGCGTCTCCAAAGTCCACTGTTTAGTACAATGAACTCTGATTTCTAAATAGTTTATAAATATTTACCCCCTGCAAGAAAGAAATCTTTCTTTAAATGTACTGATGGATTTCAAATCCAAGTAGCTTGTGCTTTTAACTGTTGCCAGAAATATGTACAAGCAGCTGATTTCCATATTAAAATAAATTATTGATGGGTCCTTATTTCGGCGGCGCCCGGCGATACTGTACAAGCCTCCATGCAGAACGAGGACACTTTAAAAATCCAATCTTTCTCAAGTTCCCCGCAAAACCCTTCCACATCTTTGCAAGGTTTTCTCAGTGGAAAGCAGGAAAGAGCAAGGAGGCTTGACGACCTCTCACCCGAGCAGGCTGGGGTCTCCCCTCCTGGGCCCCGAGCTGGGGGCAGGGCACGCTCCCTGGTCTGAACCCCAGCGGGGCACCGGGGCCTCTGCTGGGGCGTGCCCGGGGCTGCCCAGAGCTGGGGGTGCCCTGGCCCTTTCTCTAACTCTGTGACGTGCGTGGGGACGTCGCTGCAGGCAGACTCTGCCAAGACACCGATGGCCAGCTCCCACCCAGGCCCAGAGCAGGGACCCGGCAGCCACTGCCCCGTTTCTGGCCACCACCTGTTGTCCCCCTGTCCGGCAGAGCTGCAGGCCAGGCCCTGGCCAAGCTCTGTGGGAAGAGGCCGGGGGCCCAACTGTGGGAGTGAGGGTCTCCCCTGAGCACAGAGCCCTGGGCCCTGAGCAGTCATGCCTGGTGCTGGCCAGTGCTGCCCACCTGGCCTCAGTCCCACCCGCTCCCTGCATGTCCCGCGGGAGTCTCAGGGCCCCTGGAAATTTGTCCCAACCACGGGTGGCCCAGCAGTCAGCGTCAGTTGTTTCCTGGGCTCAGAGACCCCTACCTGGTCTCTGCCTTTGAACCACATTCCTCGTCAAAGACTCCGGAAAACCAGCAAGAGACCGAGAGGCCACGTGGAAGGTTCTAGCATTTCTGGGGGAGGTGGGGTTGCGGGGGGAGACTCACCTCAGAATCTGCTCCCAGTTTAGACAAAACACGGACTCGGAGAAGTCACCATGAGAAGGACCCGTGGTTCCTGGGGCTCATGTTAGTCCCACCCTGGCAGCCCAGGAGCTCAGGCCGGCCCACACCTGCCCTTCTGGAAACTTCTGATGGCGCTGGCTGGCCCACGGAGGCCAGCCAGGTTCAAGGCACTCTATGAGTAAGTTCTGTGTGTGTTTCCGCCCTAGAGGCTGGGGCTTATATGGCTGTTGGGACCGTCTTCCCAGAGGGCAAGGATGCTCTGCCATCGTGGGCTTTTCAACCAACCGGGGATTGCTTTGCTCCGGCTTCTCTGTGCTGTAGGGCGTTTGCCTTGAAAGCATCCAACATGGCCGAGCCAGGTTCGATCCCTCCGCCCCTCTCGGAGAGCCCGGCAAGCTACCGAGAGTGTCTCACCCGCACGGCAAAGCCTGGCAAGCTCCCCGTGGTGTATTCCATATGCCAAAAATAGTAACAGCAAGTCTCACGATGGAGATGTTACTGGGTCCGCTGGAGCAAATCCATGAACAATGGGAGGACTGTGACAGTGATCCTCCTGGCTAATGGACCCTGTGCCCAAGAGACGCAGAGGGCCGGGCCGGGAGGGTCCAGAGGCCTGGAAAAACCCAGCGTGAGTGCGGCAACGGGGCAGGAGGTCGGAGTTGGCTGCCTGGCTTGCCCACGCCCACGTCCCTCCCTCCCCCTCCTCCAGGCCTGGCCTCATCCACTCAGGCTCCGCCCTGCAGGACGTCAGCAGCTGCCCTTCACGTCCCCTCTGCGCTGGGGCTTTCTGCAGTGGCCCCCGCCTGGGCCCTAGCTGGGACCCTCTGAAGCCTCTTGGTGGGAGTGGACGTGACGCCTTAAGGCCTGACGCGGGGCTGCTTCCTCCACACCGACTCGGCCTCCCACCACGTACAGGGGGGCGGTGGAACCCTCAAGGGTCTGGCCGGTCGCATCCGTGTTCTGTCCTCAGGAGTAGTCATGGACTCTTCCCCGGAGCTGCCTCCCCCATGCAGGGTCAGGATGTGGGTGCAGGGGCAGTGGACGCTGTCTGCTGACCACTCCTCACCACAGTGGGCACCTTCAGGGCAGTGGACACTGTCTGCTGACCTGTCCTCACCCCAGGGGGCACCTTCAGCACATCCCGGACACACACGCTGGGCTGCCCGTCCACAAACACTCGCTTCTCTTTCACACCTGGAGGCGAGTGTCAGGGTCGGGCAGCTGGTGGGCACCTGTGTTGCACGTGGCTGTTCCCTGTCCAGTCCCTGAGCCCAGCCGGGCTAGGCCCCCGCCCCCACTGCACGAGTGAACAACCTCGTGGGGCAGTGGCTCCCCCATTCTGTGCTTCCTCTGTGATGGGCGGCTGCTGTGGGGTCCCCGGGCAACCCGACCCCACCAGCTCGGGGGGACCCCAGACTCCCACTCCAGACAGAGCCCGGCGGCCCCTGACAGCTCCCGTCCCCGACAGCAGGTCACTTGAGCCCGTGTCCCTGTGTCCCAGTCTCCAGCCCCCATCGCCTGCACACAGACCCGCGTGGGGGTCCCCGATTCTCCCTGGCTCCAGCCAGGCCTCCTGCCCCCTCCCGACCAGCCCTGCAGCCCGGCTCCTCCGTGGTCGCTCCCACACATCTCCTCCGCACTGGGCCTGTCTGGCCCTCCTGCCCATCATGGGCCCGGGCCAGGGCCCCTCCCAAGTGCCCATTAGACGTGTGCCTGGGCCAGTGCCCTCCACCTGGGCCTCACCCAGCTGCTCCCGGCAGCACTGCTGGCTGAGGCCAGGCATGGTCTGGGGTCCCTGCCTGTGCCCGCTGGTTCTGGGTGTGGCCTTGGGAAGCATCAGGCCCCGCGGTGTCCACATGGGAGGGGCAGACACCTGGGTAGCCTGAGTTCCGTCTCAGCAGCCAGGGAAACAAAGGCAGAGACCATGAACAAACGCTGGGCTCCGTCCTGGGCGTCAGCAGGAAGGCCGAGAGCGCTCGTCAGGCCACCCCCCGGCCCGCGGGTCCCCCGTGAGCATAAAGGCAGAGTTTGACACGGGGAACTTTCGTCTCCGTTACCAAGGAGACGGTGAAACTCCGCATCCCTGCAGCTGGGTCGTATCTGAAACAATAAAATAACCGCTCGCTGAGAAGCCCAGTCAAACGGTCTGTGTTTGGCTCCAGTGGCTCTGCACCCCGGGTCTCGCCCGGCCCTCTGCGGATCTCCGGCAAGTGTGTCTGGGGGGGCCGTGGGCCTTGTGTGGTGCCGGGAGGGGGCTTCTCACCCTCCTGTCCTGAGTCCTGGGGCGCGAGAACCAAAACACTCGACAGACTCAGAGGGCTGAAACGCCAGGAGAGAGTCAGGCTAACCTGCAGCTCGGCCCCAGGCTGCTCCAGCCTCGGCTCTGGCCACGGGCAGGGGCCACGTTGTTGGCGTATGTTTTGCACGCCCCAACCCATGGGAGAGGTCTGCACTGTCGCTTTTAGGGGACTTCGACAGAGGGTGACGGAGAGGAAGTCCAGAGGGAGTTCCGGCTTCCGGGTCTGCAGGGGAAATTGTCTTCTTGGCGGCCGTTTCCCAGCGAGAAACACAGCGCAGATCTGGGGCTGAGCCGGGCGGGAGGAGACGGAGAAACTGGGATCTCCCTGGACTCCCGGGGACCCCTGGCGGGAACGTACCCTGCGCCCCGTTTCCTGCATGCACCGTGAGACTCGGAGTCTCCGCTCATTCCCCAAGGGCAGGATTCTTTCCAAGTTCCGCTGACTTGGGGGTCTCTACGTGGTGCCTGGTGGGAGCATCTCGGGGGGAAACTCGGTTTCAGCCGCTGAGTTTGGACACTGGCCGAGTCGGTCCCAAAACGCCGCGGTATGTTGTGTGGCATTTGCAGACACTACGGAAAGTGTTGGAAACTGTGGTCTTGGGGGCAGCCGTCAGCCCCTGGGCCTGTTCACTCTCACGCCTGGGGGGGCTCTCGCTCCCCTGCGTCACTCCCAGGGCACTCAAGCTTGGACTGGGGGGGATCCTCTCTCTGTTCTGGTCAAGTCAGGATGCCAAGGCGCCGAGAATGGCGACTCCCAAAGGTTCTTTGTCTCCTCTCGCTGTTGGGGTCCTCGGCCAAATGGCCATCCCCAGCTGGCTCTTCCTAGCGGCTGTCCCCGTGATGAGCTGAAGCACCAAGATTCTGGCAGGCCCATGCAGCCAGGCTCCCCGCCGACTGGGCAGTGAGGGGCGGCTGGTCCTCTCTGCTCCGCGCACTAGGGAGGCCTCCAGTGAGGCCGTGACGTCTCGGGAGAAGTCTGTCCATGGAGAGTGCGAGACGGCACGGGTCAGAGGTGGACGCCCGTTTCCAAGAGCAGACGCAGCTGTCCTGAGCATGTGGTCCCCGGTGAGCCCAGGAAAGCTGGACACCAGGCATGGCGGGGCGGGGACTGCGGCCTCTGCCCGCCTTGGCTGGCTTCCTGCAGGCGGGATGCATTTTGTGCTCTGGTCGTGGCGCTTAGATCACGCGCTCAGAGCTGGCCCCGGGACAGCAGGCCCTGTGGGAGGACGGGGTCAGGCAGGGGGTGTGTCCGGGCGCAAACCTCAGCCTCCAGGCGACAGGCCGTGGCGCTGATTGTGGGCCTTGATGGGGAGTGTCGCTCCCAGTGCCAGCCACCGCTCCGGAACCAGCCACCCAAGGCTCGAGATGGCCTGGGCGTGGGGCAGCCACAGGAGACCACGGCTGGACGAACGTCCCTCCCTGCAGTGTAGGTTTCACTCCCCGGCCTCGTGCTGGCTGGTCTTGGAGCTCAGGGGGACTTTCCATCCCTGATGGGCTCCTCTCGGGTCCCGGCTGCCCTGGCAGAGGGGGTGCCATGGGGGCTTGCATCCTGCCTGTGAGCAGGGCAGGTGGGCCGAGGGCCGCTTGGGGCCTTGGTGTATCGGCAGCCTGGTGGTTGTCCGCTGAGCCGGAAGCCAGGGCCAGCAGTGGCCACCCTCCCTGGTCACCCTCACCTGACCTTTTGGTCCCTGGCCCGCATCTCTGCCCACCTCGAGGGGGCTCCCCAGGACACTGAAAGCTCGGGTGTCTGTGTCCTTCTCGGATGGGGGTGCCCAGGGGTCTCTGTGGGCCGTTGTGCCCCACCCCGGCTGCACTCCAGCGGCACTTGGGGACCCTGTGACTGTCGGGTCCTGCCCGCTGGCCCCCAGGACGAGGAGTTGTGGGCAACACAGCTCTGCAGTCTCGGCTCCTTGGCAGGTGAAGCCCCTTGCAGCACGGGGAGGTGGGGAAGAAGGACAGTCCCCCAGGGGGTCTCAGAGGAGGGGGAGGTGGGACCCCCCTCGCCCACTGGGGTCCTGGAGCCCCTGCCCAGGCACACAGCCTGGGGTGGGCTTTGCTGCACGGGGACCGAGTCTCCCCACTCACTGCCCATGAGGGTCTCATTCTGGGGGTTCGATGGGGTGGATCGAGCCCTGGTGGGCCCCGTGGCAGTGGTGTGTGTGGGAAGGTGGGCTCCACCCACAGCGCTCTGTTGGTCTCTGTGCTGGTCTAGCCCAGGTACTCGCTGAAGGGCCCTCTGGGGGAGGGCGGCTACAGGAGAGGACAGGGCGCAGCCGGACAGAGGGACCTGAGTCAGACAGGTGAGATGGGGCCACGGATGGAGGCCGGGGAGTCAGGGATGGACACTGGGTATCAGGGCTGGACACTGAGGGCCAGGGGTGGACATTGGGGGTTAGAGATGGACACAAGGGGGTCAGTTTAGATACTGGGTATCAGGGCTGGACACTGGGGGCCAGGGGTGGACATTGGGGTTAGAGGTGGACACAAGGGGGTCAGTTTAGACACTGGGTATCAGGGCTGAACACTGGGGGCCAGGGGTGGACATTGGAGGTCGGTGATGGGCACTGGGGGTCAGGAATGGATGCTGCAGGGGTTCAGGGGTGGGCACTGGGCCGGATCTGGCTTGGACACTGGCAATTTGTCCCCAGCGAGCTGCGTCACACGCCTGGGGCTTCCTCTGGGGAAAGGGGTCTCTGGAGGCCCCACGGCCACGAGGGCAGGCGTGGGTGGGTCCCGCCCGGCTGTGCGTCTGGCTCTGATTCCCAGAGACTCAGCCGGCCACGGCGTGTAGCAGAGATCGGATCGCTTCCTTATTTCCTGCAGGTGACAAGCAGGGTCAGCCCCTGCTTTGTGTGTAGTTTTTATTAAATTGATCAAATTGTATTCTCCTGCTCTCTCTAGGGCGATGGGGTTATAACGAAGTAATAAAGCTGGGGGCGGCTCTCCCGGAGCGCCCGGCACGGAGGCTGGTGATGGGCCTTGTTGGCTGCGAAGCCACATTTGGGGTGAAACTTTCACAGCAGAGAAGACTGAGGCTGACCCGGGTCAGGGTCCATCTGTGATGCAGAGGACAGTTATGTGACTGATCTGGGCTTGCAGAGGGCCCGGCTGGTTTCTGGAACCGAAAACACCACTAGCATGCAGCTGGGAACAGTGATGTCCAGCTCTGGCCAGCAGGGCAGGGCAGGACAGTGTGGGCAGGGCAGGGCAGGGCAGGTTTCTCAGGGACAGCCAAGTTAGAGGTCAGCCCTGCCAGGAGCCGGGCTGTGTCCAGACAGTGACCTGCTGTCAGCTGTCCTGGTGCTCCGAGCTGAGACCCCCTTCTGTCAGTGTGGGTCCAGCCCTGCAGTGGCCAGCCGCCCGGTGCAGGGCCATGAGGAACAGGCTGGCAGCAAAGCCGTCTGGCAGCCAGAGGACCTCGGGCAGACACCGGTGCCATTAAGATCCGCTGCTGCCCAAGTCTCCCAGCTGTGCCAGAGAGGACAGTGGCCAGGACCTGTGGCAGAGCAGTGAGGTCTGGTAGCAGCCAAACCTTCCGAAGCAATTTGGAAACCCCCCGCACGGACTCAGTGAATGGCCAGAGATCACCAAATGCGTCAAGTTGCGTCATCACGGCAATGGCTTCAACGCCAGACACACAGGAAGGTCTCCCTGAAGTGATTCCTAAGGCTCTCTGTTTCCTCCAGTGCCATCCTGCTTCGTGAACTCTGATATGCGGCCGATTAAATCTGACTTTCCGATGGCATCTAAATCCAGCGGCTCTGGAATGAGAGGAGGGTGAGGAGTTTAGGAAGGAAAACGGGATTACGACTATTCTGAGAAATAATTGCGAGCCTAGAAATGATAGAAAGCTTACACTCATATCCTTGTTTGTTATGTTCATCAATTTGCTCGAGCGGGCCCGGCAACGTCTCCATTTTGAGACTTGTTGTGACTGTGTTTGGCATATCGAATATATGTCACTTGCCAGGTAGTTTGCCAGGCTTTGCAGTGCGGGCGAGATACTCTCGGTAGCTTGCCGTGCTCTCCAAGAGGGGCGGAGGAATCGAACCCAGCTCGGCCAGCTGGTTGCACACGCAAGGCAAATGCCCTACCGCTGTGCTATTGCTCCAGCCCGTTTGTTTTGTGCAAAAGCAAAAGGACATTCCCCCCCATCGCCCCACCCTGCCCGCCACAAATGATAAGCATTGGTTTCACCTCCAGTTTCAGAGGGACAAAATAGTGTCCTGGAAGGACACTTGTGAGCTGGAACTCTTGTGATGAGCTTGTGAGTACGACCGCTTCTTTGCTCTCTTCTTATCTCTGGACCAGAGCTGGTGAGATACAAGAAACCAATAGTTTTTGTATCACCGGGAGATTTTAAGAATTTAGGGTTTGGTTTGGGGGTCACTCCGTGAGGGTCTCTGCCGCGTGGTGCCGGGGTTCGAGCCGGACTCTCTGTCTCACAAAGGACAGGGTTAGTCTTACTCCTCATGCTTCACCTGGGACGAGATCCCTTATTGCTATTTTGTGTCTGCATATGTCCAAGAGTTTTGGTTCCCAATGTCTAGAAGAGGATGTTTGCAAGTTCTGGGATTGTTCAAATGCAAGCAGTGACTCTAGTCTTTAGTCATCCTCCTTGAAACGCTGAGATTCTGCGGGTTATGGGGCGGGCATTTACACCAAAGAGCCCACATGACTGCAGGGCTGCAGAGAGGCAGGGAGTGCACTTGGGCCAGTGGAACCTTTTCTGCTCATACTGGAGTGATAGCACAGCGGATAGGGCATTTGCCTTGCATGCAGCCAACATGGCCGACCCGAGTTCGATTCCTCCACCCCCCTCGGAGAGCCCAGCAAGCTACCGAGAGTATCTTGCCTGCAGGCAAAGCCTGGCAAGCTACCTGTGATGTATTTGATATGCAAAACACAGTAACGGTGGAGACATTACTGGGCCGGCTTGAGCAAATTGATGAACAACGGGAGGACCGTGACTGTGACCGTGACCATCCTCCCAGGTTCTCCAGTTTGAATCCCCACTGGAAGTGAGGAGCTCTGCTGTAGAAACCCAGATTTCTGAGAGTCCTCGTTTCCTGATGAGTCTAATCCATGGGGCATCCCCTCAGGATGACCCAGAGTCACAGGCACTCTGGGCTGGCAGGCCAGCGCGGCTTGGCCGGAGACGCAGCCCCCCGCAGGGAGGAGAAGGTCCCCAGTGAGCGGGTCCGTCCTCAGCTCTGCTCAATCAGAAACGCCGTGATTGGCTGCCGTGGGGGGCGGGGGCTTCACTCTTCAGGTCTCTGGTGCTGTGACCCAGAAACACCCTCAGACACAGACAGACAGACAGACAGACAGACAGGGCGAGCACCACCAATAAGTGAGCCCCGCACCTGGTCAGACATTTCCTGTCCCGGTGTTCATGTGTGACGTGGCCGCAGTGCGCCAACACAGAGCAGGGAATTTGGCCAGCCCGGGCCCCCGGGCGAGGTGTCTTGTGTGAAGGGGTCCCTCCAGCCCATCTCCCGGTGGGCTCATGTGCTCACACCACTCCCCACCCACCCAGCCTCTGAGTTGATGGGCCCAGCTGGCGGTGCCCGGTGGTCAGTGAGGCACATGCCATGTGAAGTGGGCTTCAGCACAGCGCAGGAAGCTGTGACCTCATGGTGTGGGGTGGTCAGCGGAGTCCAGTGTGATGGTCCCGCCCGAATTTGGACTTGGAGCCTTGAAGCCCTCAGGCCGCACTGGCCGGCCCCGTCCAGCCCTGAGGTCTTCCCTCTGGCCTGGTGGCTCCTGGCCCCCGGGCAGTAACACGGAGCCCTGGGTGCTGTGGGGCGGGGAGGGGGACGGCAGGGGGCTGAGGCCACCCCACACCCCCACACGCCCTTCCCCTGCTTCCTGCTGGTGAAACACTTTCCGGGCCGGCCCTCCCTCCCTCCCTCCCTCTCCGGCAGTCCGGTACCGCACCATAGAACATTCCAGATGGGGTGGGTTCCTTTGGGCTCCTCCGAGGCTTCCGAGCAAATTAATTATGCTTTCAGAGTCGCGGTGGGGAGCCGGTGCCTCCCGCCACGGATTCTTCCCCGAATCTTTCACAGCGGGTTTCCTGGCCCACATTTCACGCCCCTCCCCCACGCTCTCCCTCAACCTCAACCGGGGGCCAGCACAGAGCAGCCGCAGAAGGCCACGCGTCCAAGGACACGGGGTACGCCAGGGGGCCTCCCGGGGGGAGTCAGGAAAGAACGTTGTCAGGTGGCAGCAAGGTCCGAGTGCTCTCAATCCATGCGCGCTGCTGTGCCCTCACGCCAGGCTGGGGACTGTGTCATTCTCGGAGGCTGGGTACTGTGTCATTCTCGGGGTCTGGGTTGGGTGTCTGCTCCTGGGGGAGGGGGTGGGAGCAAGCAAGAAAAAGGAGCAAACACGGGCCCATTCTTACGGACGGGCAGCTGAGTCTGAGGAGGAGTGAGCGGCGAGAGGAGAGGAGTTCGGAGATGAGGGTGCAGGAAGGAGGCGTAGGGCTGAGTGCAGGGGTGAGGCGGGGTCTGGGCTAGCTGCGGGGGGGGGGAGCGGGTAGGACAGCCTAAGAGGCGGATACGGGAGGAAGTATGGAGATGAGCGCAGGAGGTGAGTGTGGGTGGAAGCGTGGGAGGGAGAAGAGAGACGTGGAGAGGGGCTGAGGATGGACCGTCCGGAGGTGAGCGTGAGAGGTGAGTGCGGAGGAGAGAACGGGGGCGGCGGGGGGGACCATGGCGGCACATACGGACGTGGAGTCTGAGGGTGGGGGCAGAGGCGAGGACAGGAGGGAGTGGGTGAATCTGGACGGATGGACGCCACCACCGGAGCTTAATTTGGAGGCGAACGTAGGAGGTGAGTGAGTGGACATGAACACGGGAGGTGAGCTTGGAAGGGAATACGGGAGGCGAGCCTAGAGGGGAGGGTGGAGGTAGCGCCGAGGTCAGCACGGAAGCTGTGGGGGTGAGTCTGCAGGGAGACGTCGGAGGCGAGTGTGGAGGTGAGCACAGAGACGAGCCTGCCCCGCGGGTCCCGGTGTGGGAGGCTGCTGTCGGGGCCCGGGCCTGTGGGGGCTCCCTGGGGCTGCAGTGGAGATTTAGGGGTCTGAGCTCACCTGGAGGCCGGCCGGCTCGAGCCTGGGGCGGGAGTGGACGGGAGCGGGCAGTGCACTCTCTGCATGCCGTCGGGAGTCGAGGGAGGTCAGCCGTGGTGCAGGGCTGCGTCGGAGAGGGGAGCTGCCCTTGGGCCACTGCCGGGTCTGACCGACAGACAGCGGGCAGGGGAGCAGCTGGTGGGCACTAGGGAGGAGTGGGGGGAAGCAGGGGCGGCTCTCTTCTGCAGAGTGCTCCCGCTCCGTCCTCTGTCCCCGAAGGCTATGACTGTGTCACCCTTCTTGTGGGAGACCAGCTCTGGGTCCCAGGCCTCCTGGGGAGACGTAGGCTCCTGAGCCCTGCCGCCTCCTCCTCCGGCCCCCGACGCAGGGACTCTGCGCCCTCAGCCCCGGGCACTCGGCCTTGGGGGGCTCAGTCCCCACTGCAGGCTGTGCCCCGGGGAGGGTCCCCCCTCCACACACACACACACACACACACACACACACACTGTGCTCCGATGGGGTGTGAAATATCGCACCATCCCACCCCGGGCCCTGCTGGCAGAGCCGCCCAGGACCGCAGCCAAAATCTGCCGATAGTCGGCGCGCTCTGAAAACCCCAACCTTAAAAATCCATTCCGAAGATGGGATTTAATTAAATGCTG
>JAOXYA010080863.1:0-11334 GCA_028565675.1 Sorex palustris
TGGGATGCTGGGAATCGAACCCGGGTCAGCTGCGTGCAAGGCAAACGCCCTCCCCGCTGTGCTATCACTCCAGCCCCTCAGCGAGGCTTTTGTACAAGACCACACCGGTCTCACACAGTCTCCTGGCCTGTGCTTCGTTTTATTATTAGTTTTTTTCTTTTTGGGTCCCACCCGGCGATGCTCAGGGGTCACTCCTGGCTCAGCACTCAGGACTCACTCCTGGCGGTGTTCGGGGAACCCTATGGGATGCCGGGGATCAAACCCGGGCCGGCCGTGTGCAAGACAAACACCCTCCCTGCTGTGGTAACGCTCCAGCCCTCACGGAGGCTTGTTAAGAAGAAGGACAGTGGGGGGGGGGGGTCGGGGGTGTCATGGGGAAGTGATGGCCCAAGGCCATAATCATAATGAAATGCTGCACCGCCCCCCCCCCAAATATGCTTTCCTGAGCCCCTGGAAGCCGTCCATCTGCTCAGAGGACCCACAGCCTGTGTATGTGTGTGTGTGTGTGTGTGTGTGTGTGTGTGTGTGTACCAGAGGCCGAAGGGTCAGCCCGTGCGGTAGTGGACAGACAGTTGGACAGGCAGGATGGGGTCGTAGTACAGAGCTTAGCCTTCCATGCCTGGCTGTGCGTGTACACGCATGATGAGTGCTTATGTATATGGTCGTGTGCATGTGTGTGCAGCGTGCACACGTGTGACCGTGTCCACGTGTGTCCATGTCCACATGTGCTGCTCTCAGGCGTGCAGGGCTAAGGGCACAGCCTGGCAACAACCCCCAGCCGTGACGCCCCAGATTAAGGGGAGTGTGAGGTGGGGGCACCCGTCGCGTGTGGGTTTATGGCAGCCCTGACTCACGCGTCCTTGGCGCGGCCCAAAGGTCACAGGCAGGCGGAGGGGGGTTCCGAGGGTGGGGGCTGCCCAGGAGATGGACAGCCAAGTGCGTCTCCCTGGGCAATGTGGGACAAGCCCCTCCTTGTGCCCTAATGTCCCTCCATCACAACGCCAGGACCCGACAGCAACCACAGGCAGCCCAGCCCTGTCAGACCCTGACCTAAACGGGAACTTTGGGCTCCTCGTCCCCGCGAGCCCCAGGCAGGCAGGCGGCTGGGGCAGACTTTCCTCCCGGAAGATTCTTCCGGCTCCCACGGCCACTTCCTCCTCCAGTGAGATGCAGTGCACCAAGGGCCAAGGCTGCAGGGCTCCAGGGTCAGAGCCCAGGAGGGGCCTCCAAGGCACCCACTCAGGACAGACTCCAAGGGGAATGGGGCAGTCTTGGCCCAACCCTGCAGGATACAGCTGAGAGTTCGTTCTTGGCACTGCACCCCCCATGGCTAGCATGGTTTGGCACTGCAGCAACCACGGGATGTCCACGCCCGGTGGCCAGTGTGCAAACTTCTCAGCCACGCGGGCAACCATTGGCCCTCACCACTGAAAGTGGAAGGAACAAGCGTGGGGACAGAAAAATAAAGCCCACCCCCCATACTTTAAAACTTCCCTCGTGCAGAAGCGGGGCTCTTGGGGGCCAGAGCGACAGCAAGGCGGTTAGGGCGTTTGCCTTGCACGTTGCCGACCCGGGATCTCCGGCATCCCATAGGGTCCCCCGAGCACCGCCAGGAGTGATTCCTGAGTGCAGAGCCAGGAGGAACGCCTGAGCATTGCTGGGTGTGACCCAAAAAGCAAAAAAAAAAAAGAGTGGGACTCTGACCCCCCACGCCCTGCCTTTGTGCCTGGAGCTGCCTGATCCATCAACTGTGGCGGAAGAGATCCCAAATCTTCAGCAACCAGCAGTTTCTGTGTCCCTGTGCTTGGACACGAGCTCTGGGCAGTGGCATTTGAGGACGAAGCCCAGGTCTCCCTGTGGAGGGGCCAGTGGCGGCCAGTCCCGTCCCAGTCAAGCCCCGTCCAGATCGCTGGTGTACAATCAGACTGCAGTCACTGAGACCCGTGGCACTGCCGTGGGAAACAGTGACAGGAAGTCCTAGCTCAGGCCGGAAGAAGAAATGAAAAGGATTCAGCCCAGGGGAGAAATCACGAAGTCATAGTTTGCCAGAGGTGTGGAAGTATACGCGGAAAACCCGTAGGACTTCACCTCAAGGGGCCGGAGGGATAGCACAGCAAGGGAGGGCATTTGCCTTGCACGCGGCCGACCTGGGTTCGATTCCCAGCATCCCATAGGGTCCCCTGAGTACCGCCAGGAGTGATTCCTGAGTGCAGAACCAGGAGTCAGCCCTCAGCATCGCCGGGTGGGACCCAAAAAGAAATAAATAAATAAATTTCACCGCAAACTCTGAAACAGGAAGCAAGACAGTGGAGAGCAGACCCAAGAAAGAAAACTCAAGGCACAAAAACCTGTTGTAAGGCCTGAACCGTAATAAAGTTGGGAGGGTGCTGGCCTGGCACGCGGCCGATCCGGGTTTGATCCCGGCATCCCCATAAGGTCCCTTAAGCACCACCAGGAGTGATTCCTGAGTGCAGAGCCAGGAGTCAGCCTTGAGCATTACTGGGTATGCTTTAAAGAAAATCCAAACAAAATCCTCCCCATCTTTTGTATTTCTATAAGTAAAAAACAAACTCAAACTTAAGAAAGAAAGAAAGAAAGAAAGAAAGAAAGAAAGAAAGAAAGAAGCCTCTTAACTGTCAAGTCCAAATATCAAATACCCAGGAACCAGCTTAAAGGAACTGAAAGACCTTGCCATTAAGAGCTAAAAGTCACTTGGGGCTGGAGTGATAGCATAGTAGGTAGGGCGTTTGCCTGGCACGCAGCCGACCCAGGTTCGATCCCCGGCATCCCATAGGGTCCCCTGAGCACAGCCAGGAGTGATTCCTGAGTGCAGAGCCGGGAGTCAGCCCTGAGCATCGCCGGGTATGACCCAAAAAGAAAGAAAAAAAAAAAGAGCTAAAAGTCACTACTTGAAAGGCAAGAAGGGACGGCAGGAAGTGGAGGGAGTTTTCCATATTTGTGGACTGGGAGGGCCGACACCCTCCTCCAAAGCAGGACAGCCGCGACACCTCCATCAGATCCCAGTGACACCTTGAGGGGCATCAGACGGCCCCACGAGCTTCTGTATTTCACGGTGAAATTCCCAGACTCCCAGCGTGACGCTAAGAAGCAGTTTCCCGGCCGCGGACGCCTACGGCCACCGCACAGCCAGGAGGGCCCTGGTCTTGCACGCAGCCGACCTGGGTTTGAGCCCCGACACCCCATCGGGTCCCCCAATCCCTGCCAGAAGTGATCCCTGGCCACAGCGCCGGGAGTTGGCCCTGAGCACTGCCAGGTGTCGCGCCCCCAAACCGAAACACACACAACCTCCAGCCCCCAAGCAGGTGTGAAGTCTGTGGGATGTGACCCCAGGGGTCACACGGCAGGAGATGGGGGGGGTGTAAAGAGGAGCTTGGTTTGGGGGGGTGGGGGCAGGTGCTGATGGTGGGAAAGTCCTTTCCGCTTCCGGAAGGTCAGTCTCCTGCTCCGTGGTGGGGGGAGGGGATGCTGTAGTGGTCCCTGCCTCGGTTTCCTGGTTTGAGATAGAACCCTGAGCTCCAGGGTGCGGGCATGACCCCTCAGGACACCCTGTTGTGGACCCCCACACCCAGGCTGTCTGCCCCCACCATGTCCTTGTGCCCAGCCCCGGCGACCTCTGACCCTGGGGTCAGAGAGACAGGAAGAGTTGGGCCCAGGGAACCTCCCTGACCACGACTGCTGGTGGGCAGACCCCCATTCCCCCGGGCCTCCGGGCCCCCTGCGCTCAGCACCCCAGTATTCACCCCCTTCGGCCCCCAGACTCACCCACCCAGAGCAGGTACATCCCTGCCATCCTTGTCCCGTCCATGGCCAGGTCCTCCTGGGTCCCTCGGCTGGTGACTGGCAGGGCGGCGCCCAATGGGACAGGCCACCTGCTCCCCGAGGCCGCAGGAACCTCCCCCTCATCTCCGGGGCTGGGGGGGCAAAGTCCCCAACTTCCCAGTCACAGGGCGGGCCCCGTAATAAGAGCAAGACAGTTGCGATAAAAGGGTGTGCCCGAGGTCAGAGTGTCCCTCTTGCCCAGAGGGATCCCGGCCCCCACCTTGAAGGGACAGTCCTGAGGCTGTCGGGGGTCGGGTCTGGGTGGACGCGCGGCCGTGCTGGGACCGTGGCCTGTCCTGGGACCCTCCCATGGACGGGCCCACCCACCAACACAGGAAGAGACGAAGGCAGCACGGTGGGGCTGGGGCAGCGGGGCACTGGAGCCCTGCTCCTGAGTCCACCCTTCTGGTGGGGGCCTTGCTGCCCCCCAGTTCTGACTCCCAGGGTGACATGCTACGAGTCCCCCCACCCCTAGAAGCCGCCCTAGCCAACCAGCGCAGCCCAACACGGACCAGGGGAGCTTTGCCACCTGGACTGCGCCCCGTCACCCCCACTGACCTCGTGGGGGGCTGAGGCCAGCCTCCTCCTGTGTCCACCCATTCCATTCCCGTCCCCCTCCGGTGTCCATCCCCTCCCGTGTCCACCCCCTCCCGTGTCCATCCCCCTCCAATGTCCATCCCCCTCCCATGTCCTTCCCCCTCCGTGTCCACCCCATCCCGTGTCCACCCCCTCCCGTGCCCATCTCCCTCCCATGCCCATCCCCTCCTGTGTCTACCCCCTCCGGTGCCCTCCCCCCACCCCACCCCCAGTTTGCTCCTGGGCGCCCAACCTCGAGCCTGGCGCCTGTGCCTGGTGCTATTTTCACTCCCTGCCTCAGCCCAGGCGCCCTGAGCTCCTTCATGGCCGCAGCTGCTTCTGCCGTCCCCGGGGTGCCAGGCTGTGTCCCCAGAGTGGACCCAGGGACTGGGATCGGGGCTCAGGGCCCGGGCACAGAGTTGGGGCTCCGTGTCAGGTGTGGACTGAAGGGGACCCTGGGTCTGGGCTCCCAGCGCAGGGGTGAGGGGAGGCGGCTGGTCGTTCGGCCGCAGGGCTGTGAGCCCTGCCACCCCCCGCCACCCCTGACCCAGGCCCCGTCACTCGGCATACTGCTGGGGTGTCACACATCTATCTCCCAGGGGACCCTCTCTCAGGCCACCTGCGCAGAAGCAGGTCACCGACATTGGTACCTAACTGGGCCAGGCAGCAGGTGGAAGGGTTCAGGGTCCCCCCCAGCCCCTGAGACCCCTGGCCTAAGCCTCCTGGGGGGTAGGGGGGGCTTGGGCCAGGACTAACCAGTGGGGCAGGAGTTAACGGCCAGCCTGGGGTCTGGTCCCCAGCCTGCATTCCTTCCAGATCTGGCCAGCCCATGAGGCCAGCCGCTAAATTTAGCCAGGAGGGAAGGTTTCGGGTTACAGCTGCCCTGTGGGACCAACGAGACACAGGAGCCTGACCAGAGCTGCCCCTCGCAGCCCTCACCGTCCCCTCACCATCCCTTCACAGTCCTCATTGTCCGTCCGTCCGTCCGTCTGTTTATCCGACCGTGACCGCAGGCCTGAGGCAGCTATGGAAAAGCAGGTAGGCCCAGGGAGGTTGAAGGGAGCAGCCAGTGACCCAAGGGCCCAGCACGTCTCCCGGGGGCTCCTGGTCCTGTTGGCCACGCCGAGCAAGGCCGCGTGGGTCCCGCCCGACAAAGAGCGGGTGGATGTGCCCATTACCCATGTGCACCTGGTTGGCGAGCACGCGTGACAACATGTGTGATTGTGTGGGGGCCCGCCCGCATGTAACCGTGTGCCTATGTGTGTAAGTGTGTCCACGTGTGTGAGCACGTCTGCCTGCTCTCCCAAAAAGAACGATCTGGGAAGAGGGACCCGTCTTCAGTGGTCAACCTGGGTCCTGGCTGGCTCCCGGGGGGGTTTGCCCGTGTGAATAGTGGGGCCCCATCATAGTCACCCCTGGGAGTGTGTTGGACACAACGACCCGGCCACGCCGGCTGGCCTGTCCCCTGCGGGTCCTTCCTCCCCCCCCCAATGGAGCCGGCTTAGGCCTGCAGCCCCACACGGAGCCGTCAGCCGGGTCCCCCTCACCACCCCGCCTCCCCGCCACAGGCCGCCAATGCCCCCGTCGGGGGCTGCGAGGAAGAGCAGGTGGTCCCGAGTGAGCAGGACGACAGTGGCGTGAGGGCGGTGCAGGCCCGCTACCTCCGGAGCCCGTCCCCCAGCCGGTGAGTGGAGCGGGGCCTCGGGTGGGTACACAGGCGCTGTGTTCCAGATGGGCTGCCGGCACCCAGGTCAGGGGAGAGAACCAACTCTGGTCCCCGGGACCCCGTGGGAGCGGCATTACCCCCCGCAACTGCCCTGTGTGCGGGTTCTGTGTCCCCTGACGAGCCTAACCCGGCCCAGGTACTCGGTGATCTCTGACGCGGAGACCGAGAGCATCTTCATGGAGCCCATCCACCTCTCCTCTGCCGTGGCCGCCAAACGGATCATCCAGGAAGGTACCCCTCTCCCCGGGGGCGAGGATGCTGGGGGCTACCCTCCAGAGCCAAGCGAGCCCACTCCCTGGTGCAGTTCTCATGGGCAGGTGCAAGTCTCCGGCTCACCACCAGGGGGCAGCGCTGCTCTGCTGCCTCCTCTCCCAGCTTCCCGCTGTACCCCCAGTCAAGTCTGTGGGGGCCTCCTGGCCCAGGGATACTGGGAGGTTCCAGGTGGGCTCCGGGAGGAATCCAGGCGGCTGGCTTGTGCGTTTGGGCCAGGCGGGTCGCCTGTCGCACGGTCCTCCTTTGTTCGAGTGGGCACCAGTCACGTCTCCATGGTGAGACTTGTCGTGACTGTGTTTGGCATCTCGAATACGCCACGGGGAGTTTTCCAGGCTCTGCCGTGCGGGCGGGACACTCTCGGTAGCTTGCCGGGCTCTCTGAGAGGGGCGGAGGAATCGAACCCCGGTCGGCTGCGTGCTAGGCAAATGCCCTACCTGCTGTGCTATCGCTCCCAAGTGGAATCCAAGGAAATCGATCTGAGGAACTGCGGGGAAGGGGGTGGCCCCTGGGGGCTTCCAGGAGGAGCCCGGGGACAGGGCTGTGGCCCCCAGGGGCCCCTCCTGGACCTTCTCTCTAGGCCTGGGGAGGTTGTACTCTGCTCCCCCTTGCCCCCTCTTACAGCCCCCACCTCGATTTGGCAAAGTGGGGGGAGATCAAGCCACCCCAGGTCTGACTCTGAGTCCACTTGGAGCCGGAATTATATTGGCTGGTTGTCCCAAAGGCCTGGGACACTGCACCCAGGCCACTGCAGGAGCACACAAGTCCCGTTGCCACGGGCAGGAAAGTTGGTGGGGGGGCCCTTCCGCAACTCACGGTGGGGGTACGTGGGAGGGGACAAAGCAGAGTGACCGCGTGTGTACCCACACCCCGGGTACTGCAGAGAGGAAGCAGGACGTTGAGCTCGGCCAGTGCCCCCAGCAGCCGAGGGGGCGGAGACAGGACAGGGACACGCGGTCCAGCCCCTGCTCTTGGAAGTTAGCTGCAGCTGACCTGTCCAGCGGGCTGAGGGCGGGGGGGGGGGGCTCCCCGGCCCTGCTGAGCCCCGCCCTCCCCTTCCTCATCAGAGCTGCCGCCGCCGCGGGGGCCCCGGGGTGCGGCCGAGTGCCCAGGGATGCTGGAGTCGGCGGAGCAGCTGCTGGTGGAGGACCTGTACAACCGCGTCCGCGAGCGGCTGGACGACCGCAGCCGCCACAACACGCCCTGCATCTCGGACCTGCAGCGCGCGCTCACGCAGGACCGCCGCGAGGCGCCCCAGAACGAGGTGGACGAGGTGTGGCCCAGCGTCTACATCGCGGAGAAGTGAGTTTCAACCGCGGCCCTGGAGGAAGACCCCCGAGTCCCCCGAGAATGCACTTGGCTCTGCAAATACACAGCCCAGAGCCCCCCTCACCCCACCCCCCCGCCACACACACACACACACACACACTGTCCTATTCAGCCCACGACAACATTTGTCACGGCTGCCCTAGGGGACATTCAGAGCCTTTGACCACATCAGTTTATTTATTTATTTATTTATTTATTATTGGGTTTTGGGTCACAGCTAGTGATGCTCCTGTCTCTGTGCTCAGGGGTCCCTCCTGGCAGGGCTCGGCTGTTCAGTCCCTGGCACCAAGCTGGCAGCTGCATGCCAGACAAGCGCCTTAAACCTGGACTACCTCCCGGCTCCAGCCTTAGTCATTTTCAAAAATTACTTCTTTCTCTCAGGGCCACTCCCATAGGACTCAGCTGTGCTTAAGCCCCCCGGGGGGGGGGCGGGGGGCGGGGGCGGATGCCCTCAAACTGGCAATGAAACAGTTGCCCCACAACGCACAGGTGGGAAATAGGCTAATGACGAGCACTTTGGAAGCGGAGCCATGTGAAACTGCCTGTGTCTATGTATAAGTGGTTGCCCCCTTGGCAGTGCCCGGAGCCAGGCTATATCCTAGGGACACGCTCTTGTTACTTTTTTTTTGCTTTTTTTTTTCCTTTTTGGGACACACCTAGCGATACACAGGAGTTACTCCTTGTTCATGCACTCAGGAATTACTCCTGGCGGTGCTCAGGGGACCATATGGGATGCTGGGAATCGAACCTGGGTCAGCCGCATGCAAGGCAAATGTCCTACCCGCTGAGCTATCACTTCAGGCCCCTAATGTTTTTCTTTTTGGGTCACACCCGATGATACTCAGGGGTTACTCCTGGCTCTGCACTCGGAAATTACTCCTGGTGATGCTCAGAGGGACCACATGGGATGCCGGGGATTGAACCCAGGTCGGCTGAGTGCAAAGCAAACACCCTCCCCACTGTCCTATAGCTCCGGTTGCACGTAACCACCACCGCCAGCATCTCCACAACTCCTTCAAGTTCCCGAACTGAAACTTAGTCACTGTTAATCAATTCCTCCGCTTCCCTCTCCTTCCCAGCCTGGGCAATCACCTTCCATTGTCTGTCTCCTTGAATTTGGCTGCTTGAGGCACTTCCTGTAAGTGGAATCTTGAAGTGCTTGCCCTATGTGATTGGTGGATTTCACCCTTCATTCTTGTCCTCAGGGTTTATCTATGCTGTGGCCTGTGTCAGAGAGCCTTGGTGCTGATGGTGTTGGTTTTTGGGTCCCACATGGCAGTGCTCAGTGTATACTCCTGTCTCTGTGCTCAGGGCATATTAAACATGTGCTCTACTCCTTGACCTATGTCCCTAGCCCTCAATGGCAGGGTTCAGAGGACAATAAGGGTTCATATGCCGACCTTATGTGGCTGCATCACCCACATGCAAGGCAAGCCCCCCTACCCACTGTATTATGGCTCTGGTCCTGGCCTCTCTTTTGAAGACTGACTAATATTCCACTCTGTGGGCAATCTGTGCCGCATACTGGAAGCAGTTGGTGATGAACATGGCTGCCTCCTCCTCTAGTTTATTGTGAATATTGCGAGATGCACCAATGTACGATCTGTCCCAAGTTCCTGCTTTCAGTGGTTCCCGTCCACGCCCAAGAAGTGGTCTTGAAGGGTCATCAGGGAGTTCTGCTGAAGGCTTTGAGAGCCTCTCGACGGCCACAGCGGCTGTTCCATCGTCCATTCCCATCAGGAAGGCACTGGGATTCCGGCTTCTCCACATCTTGGCCTGCGTCTCTTCTGTTCTGCCCTTCTTTTTTTCTTTCTCTAATAGCCATCCTAATGGATGGAAAGTGGACTCTCATTGTGTGGTTTTGATAGCTTTGGTATTTTTCATTCAAATAATCTTTAACCCTCTCCCCGCCCCAAGCACTTTCCTCTTTCTTGTGCTCCCATCTCAGTAATGAAAATTAATATTTTTTTAATAAATTAAAAAAAGACAAACAACCCATGGATGGGGGAGGGGGCTAGGGACATACGTCAAGAGGTAGAGCACATGCTTAACACGCATGAGGTCCTGAGTTTGATCCCTGTTTGCAGGCACCCATGCTCAGTGCAGCCCTAGTGGCCCCCGGGCATCATAAAGTATGACCCTGGTGACTCCTGAGCACTGACGGGGTTGGCCCCTATTTAAAAAAAGATCAGAGTGAGGGGCCAGAGGATAGTACGGTGGGAACGGTGCTTGGCTTGCCTGCAGCTGAGGGGGGTTTGATCTCCGGCATCCTATACTGTCCCCTGAGCACTGCTAGGGGTAATTCCTGAGTTTAGAGCTAGGAGTAGCTCCCCTGAGGTCTCCAGGTGTGACCCCAAACAAAAACAAACAAACCCTGAAGGAGAACAAACTCTCAAAAAGTAGATTGGTTGTTTCGTGATGTGCAGTGCCACATTGCCCGGCAGGGAGAACTGTTGACAATGAGCCTCAAATTCCCAGGGGGTTATGAGGTTATGAGGTTTGGCCTTATAGAGGGGACAGGCAATCCCTAGGGCTTTTATTAACCCTTTCCACTCTGTCTGAGGTTTGGATATGTGTATGGTGGGTTCACAGTTTTCTTTACTCTCAGTTCGGTGGGGGAGTTGTCCCAAGCCAGGGTTGCTTCTATAACAGCTACAAACCAACGTCTGCGGAAGCAGAAAACAGCGCGGGATGGAAACTGAACCTCCCGCCCCCGCAGTGCCCCGCGTCGAAGGGACATTTCCGCCCTGGCCAGACTGCCCGGTTCCATGGGCAGGCAGCAATCTGGGCGGAATTCTGAAGCCAAATCCAGTTGGCACGGCGGAATCATTTGTTTTGTTTATTCGACTCTTACCTCTTTCATACATCTCTCCAGAAGTCTGCTGGGATGTGGGGGGTCACCATAGAAAAACCAGTAAAACTAAAAGGCCTGTTTGGTTTTTTTGTTTGTTTGTTTTTCAATTAAAAGCGTTACCAGCCTAGTTAGCCTGCCCAGAGAAGGTGGATCAGCGAGTCAAGGGGCAACCTCAAACCTCTCCTTCCTGAAAGGCGACCACTGGAGGGATTGTGGGGGTTAGGGGTGCCCTCAGATAAAGCCCTCCTGCCAGGGGCCTTTGCGGGGGTGGGAGGGGGTGGTAACCTCAGCTCTCACATGAGGCCCAGGTAAAGGACTGACCCTGCTGGACCTCAGGGGCCTCCTTCTCAACCCCCGCGGCCCCTCGGGCTGGATGCGCGTCTGCATTGGCCTCCCACCCCAGCACCGCCGTGAGCCCGAGTCGGGGGTCGGGTGTGCATGTGTGTGTGTGTGTTGCGGGGGGGGCGGCGTTCCACAGGCCTCCGAGGGCCCGGGGCCGCACAGAGAGTTGGTCCTGGTGGGTGACCGCCCACGGGGGCCGTGGCAGACGAGGGGACCCCTTCGTGGCCGGCTGATCGGGACCCTGCGCTCCCCGCAGCCCCCTCCAGCCGCGCGGTCCTGCCGCCTACCCCCTCCCTCCCGCAGACGCGCGCGCCGCCAGGGTGTCCGGCGGGGCAGCGCGCGGGGCAGGGGCAGCGGCGGCGGGAGCTGTCCAGCACCGAGGCGGGGCGCGCGCCCC
>JAOXYA010080872.1:0-11334 GCA_028565675.1 Sorex palustris
GGGGGGGGGGGGGGGGGGGGGGGGAGGGGAGGAGGCAGGGCGCTCAGAGGGGGAGAAGCCCTCCAGCCCCCCTGCTCAGGGCCTTGCAGTTTCCCCTGGGCCCGGAGGAGGTTCTGGGTCCTCACAGAAGAGGTGTCCAACTGTGGGAGCCCTAAGGGGAGCTCCCCTGGCAAGAACAGGAGCTGGCCTGGAGCCTTGGGACCCCCAGACCCTGCTCCTGGCTCCCTTCTGCTTCCTGCGGCGACCGCCATGCAGCTGGACTGTCCCGGGAGCAGGATCCCCGGAGGCGTCCATGTCTCATCTGGCCACGAGCCTGGAGAGAACTGTCCAGATGGTCAGCCTCATGCCGGCCTGGGGTTCTCCCCAAGCTCCCCCTGCCAGAACCTCTTGGAGGCCTCATTAAGCGCAGCGGAAGCAGCCAACCTGGTTCCGGCTTGGTGCCACCTGTCAGAATCACATGGGGAGGGGTTTGTAGCGCCCCCCCCGTGCTGGCGCGGGCCAGACCCCAGCTGCAGCCAGGTCAGCTCCCCGGGGCTGATCCGAACGAGGCCGTCCTCTGCCCCCTGCCCTGCCTTGTGCTGTTGCTGTGCTCTCTGGAGCTGGCACATACACGGCCAGGGCGCTGCACCCCTGAGCCACCTCTGGACACTCTGAACAGCTCGGTGGACGCCTCTCAAAGGGCTGGAGTTCTGGAAGCCGACTGCCAGGCTGCAAGGGCAAGCACAGTGAGTGTAGGGAGACCCGCGGGTGCGGCGGCCATGGGACGCGCAGACCCCACCCGCTCAAGGGGGATGTACCCCCAGTGGGAGAGGGGCTCTGTCCTGCCCCCGGTGGAAGGGAAGCAGGGAGGGACGGCAGCCTGGCAGGTCTGGTGATTCACAGGCCAGGAGGAGGAAGGGAGGGAATGAGTCAGACCCAGCTGCCTGGCCTCGGAGGAGAGCCCCGTGCTGTCCGGGTGCAGCGGGCTGCAAGGACAAGCTGGACGGGCTCCTCCATCCCAGAGAGGTCGGGTGCCTGAACCTGATCCGCACTGTGGTGACCGCAGGGCACTGAGCTTGGAGCTCGAGTTAGCAGGCGAGTTTGAGGGACACTGGACTGAGCCCTGACATTTTTTTTACATTTTATTTATTTACTTTTGGGGGTCACACCCGGCAATGCTCAGGGTTTACTCCTGGCTCTGCACTCAGGAATTACTCTTGGAGGTGCTGGGGGATGCTGGGGATAGCACCTGTGTTGGCTGCATGCAAGGCAGATGCCCTACCCGCTGTGCTATAGCTCTAGCCCCTAGCCCTGGCTTTTCAGGGCCAAGCTTCCTGTTCCCCTTAGGACTTTGACACAAAGGTGGGATGGAGGGATGGAGCAGTAGCACAGTGGGTAGGGCATTTGCCTTGCGTGCGGCCGAGCCAGGTTCAATTCCCAGCATCCCATATGGTCCCCCGAGTACCGCCAGGAGTAATTCCTGAGTGCAGAGCCAGGAGTAACCCCTGAGCATCGCTGGGTGTGACCCAAAAACCAAAAAAAAAAAAATCAATGGTGGGATGGGTGGTACGGGAGGTCCAGCTGCTGCAGTGTGGATGCTCCGTGTTGAGGGGCGGGACTGGGGCAAGGAGAAGCTTGGAGAGAGGAAGAGTTTGGTGTCACTCCCAGCTCCAGCCCTGAGGTGCCAGGCAAGCCTCACCTAGGCTGGGAGATTAGTTGATTTATTCTAAATCAGCTTATTTTTTTTTCAGTGGTGGTTGGGGGTGGAGGGGGTGCTCAGAGTCTGTTTCTGGCTCTGTGCTCAGGGGTCACTCCTGATTGAGGATTAAACGGGGTCTGGCCACGCGCAAGGCAAGAAGAGGCTGACCCGCTGTGTTCACTCTGCTGCTCCACCCGACCCCGTTAGTGAGCGTGTTGAATCTTCCCTTCTCCCACCTTCCCTAAAAAGTGGGCTGGTCCTGCTCCCTGTTCCTCCTCAGGGAGAGACTGGAAGAAGCTCAGGGCTGTCACCCAGGTCACTCGGGGTTCTCACTTGGGTCAGGGTCAGTGTGACTCAGGCCTTCGGCCCTGGAGCTCCGTTGCTCCTCCCGCTGCACCGCCCACAAGGGGACTATGCTGGGGACTGCTGCTTTCTAGCAGGGCTGCTGGGCAGAGCATGGGGTGGGGTGGGGGGGTGGGGGGGGGTTCCTCGGGCCTCAGGGTCCTCCCAGGGCCATCCCCCACCCCCCAGGTGAAGTTCCTTTGTGCTGGGCGGTTGGTCTCTCTCCCCAAGTCCCAAACCTGCGGGAGAGTGCCCAAGGCCTGTGTTCCTGTGGAACCTCCAGGAGGCCCAGCCCTGTGTGTCCATTTTCCCGCATGGGAAGCAGAAGGTCAGCGGAGGTCTCCAGGCCGCCCATCACATGCCCTTCGCCTCCAGGAGCCCGCACTCTGGCTGGGGTCCAGCCCCTGCTGGCAGTGCAGCGGTTGATAGAGGAATGCGCCTCCCACCCCTGCCCCCCATACCCTTCTTCCCCTGCCCCTCCCCCCCCACACACACATACAGGGCAGAGCTGTGGGGTTTGGGGTAGAGCCTCCGTCTCTTCATCTGGAAGTAAGGGACAAGGCCCAGTGACATGCGGTCCCTGTCACTTCCTAATCACGCCCGGGTGTGTGTGGTGGGGAGCCAGGGAGCAGAAGGGGATGTCCTAGTCAAGTCTCATAGTCTTGACCCCACCCCTGCCCTGATGTGAGATAGTGCATCCTGGCACCCCTGTCCTGACTCAGGCACAGAGGCCAGGCTCCCGGTCTGCTCTCCGCAGGTCCTGGGGGCACATGAGCTGCCCAGACCCAGAGGCCGTTTTTTGTACCTCTTGGGGTGGGGGTAGATAAACGCTGTCCCAGTCGGAGCCGCCTTCCTCTCTCTCTCTCCTGTTGCAGCAAAGGGCTGGCCCCTGGGTGCTGAGGCCCAAGGCAGGCGTCCCTCACATCCCCTCTTGTGCCTGTCTAACCCCTCTATTCTCCTGCAGTTTTTCCCAGCCATCATGACTTTCTGGGAGGGGGAGGAAGACCCGCTTTCATTGCTTCCTTCGCCTCTGGCAGTAAGCGACCCGGCACAGTGGGGAGGGCAAGGCCCTGGGACTGGTGGTCAGTGGCTGACGCCCCCACCCCACCCTGAGCCCAGGTATGGTTGGAGGAGGGGCCAGACGAAGCTTCCCTTTACCTGTGGTCAAGCTCCCGCTAGAGCCGCTGACGCGGGAATGACCTGGCTCAGGCCCGGCTCTGGCTACGCCTGCAACAGCCCATCAGCTCCGGCGGGGAGACCAGTCGGGCAGCGCTACCAGGCCCCCCTCCTCCTCCTCACAGCCAGTGTCCTGTGAACTTGAAACAAGAAGTGCCGTGACCCCCCCATGCTCGCCCTGTCCCCCGAGCATTTTTTTTCTCTCTCCCAGCCAGTCTCAGCAAAGGAGCCGTTGGCCACGCGGAGAGTTTCGTGCGCCAGAGTGGGGGCTGCAGGCTGGGAGGGTCTCAGTGAGTTGCCAAGGAGACACGGGTCAGTTTTCCATAGGAAAGAGGCTGTTGGGTGGGCAGTGAGGAGTGGTCAGGGGAAGAGGGCCAGTGTCTGGCCTGAGAAGCCCCGTTCCTCCTGCAGGGCTGGAGGCAGAGACCCCGTAAAGGCATGTGTGGTTTCGTGCGCAGTGAAAGCGGGTACTGTGCGGCCCCACGCTCCCTCGCCCGCACCCAGAGCCGCCCGGCCGCAGGGGCCTCTGGGTCGGTTTGTTGTTCTTGGCGACACATCCATCCCTTTCTCCCCGCCTTCACGAGGCTTCCGTTCACCTCGCTCGTCTCCGGCAGCTTCTCCTGTGCACCAGGGTCTGGCCTTGCCCCAACTAGACTCCCTTCTCCCCTGCCCGCCTTCCTCACTCTTAACATTTTCCGTTCATTGGGCTGGGGCACGCCTGGCACATTGTAGGGGTAGGGGTGCTCGCTGACCAAATCCGGGCCTCCCCGTGCCCTTCAGGCTGCCTCCCGGGCCCGTGCTTGTCACGCTTCTTACGGGGCTCTCTGCAGGCAGCACTGATGCCCCCTGGCATGGCCTCCCCGCTGGGCGCCACCACAGCCCGAGTTCCGGGCCCTCAGAGGAGTCTCATTTCTCTAACCCGTGCCGGTCCCCAGGGATCCAGCAGGCCCCAGGGATGGAGCTGAGGAGGCCTCACTGTCACTTAGCAACCGGCTCCGCCCAGCCCTGGGGAGTGGACAGGAAGAAGGGCCCAGGCCTCGACAGATGCCACCTAAGGGGGCCAGCAGCTTCCCCTGGAAGGTTTTGAGGGTCACCCAGGACTGCACTGCCCATAATACTGTGCTCCGGAAGGGGTCACCCGCCCCCTCCCTGGGCTGCGCCTCCTCCTTGACATCCCCACCCAGTCTTCTGGGAGTGAGGTCGGGGGCAGGGGGACACTGTGGTCCGCATCCTGCCCCGTGGGGCCTGGCAGCCCGACTGCTGGGATGGGGCGCCCCTGCCTTCCCCTACTGATGCGCCTCTCGCCCCAGCCCCAGCGAGCCCTGACCTGTCCCGGGATCCCCACCTCTGGGCAGGCCCCCGAGGCCCCGCCTTGGAACAGGGAGCAAGGCACGATGCTTGGTAACGCGTGTGGAGCAAGTCCGGGGCTTGCCACAGGTATAAATAGAGCCCGCACCCAGCGGGGCCCAAGGACACCCTGGGGAGTCTGCGACTCCCTGACTGGTGTCAGACCCTCCGTCACAGCCAGCAGGAGGAGCTCGTGGAGTCTGAAGTCCTGAAGCCAAGAGCTGCCATCCTTCCTCCGTCTCCCGGCTCCCTGTGCTGGGGGGGGGGACCAGCCTCCCCCAGCCCTCGGAGCTGCCTCCCGAACTCATACTTCTTACTAAGATTTCTTTTGGGGTTGTTTTGGTTTGGGTTTGGGGGGGGCACTCAGGAATCACTCCTGGCAGTGCTCAGGGGACCATCTGGGATGCTGGGGACAGAACCCTGGTCGGCCGCACGCAAGCCCTCCCCACTGGACTGTCACTCCGGTTCTGGATTTACGAGGATTTCTGAATTTTTGCAGCCAGGCCTGATGCATTTCCTCAGTCCTGAGAAACCCCCCAGAGGGCAGCTGTTTGGGAGTGGGCGGGGTGGCCTACTCGGAGCCACCAGAAGGCACCTTCAGGGTTCCTCCCGCGGTCCGGTCCATGCCCTCCTGGGGGCTGCTGCAGCCAGACCCCTTCATTATGGAGGCCTCAGCGCAGCACCCACCATCATTATCCTCCCAGCCCACGCGGCATCATTCCCTCTTGCTGCCCCCCTCTCCGCTCTCCAAAGCCGCCCCCAGCTACAGCCTTCCAGGCAGCCCGCCCACCCGTGTTTAGTGTGGAGGAGGTGCACTTCCTCTGCTGTTTGCCCGCAGGGGCCCTCGGTCCCAGTCCCGCCCAGCCTGGCCCCTGCGACTCAGGTTCAGTGTTGGGGGTGGAGGGGAGGGCTGGGGATCTCCTTTCAGGCCAGTACCCAGGAGCTCCTCCAGCTACCGCTGAGACCCCGATTCTAGCCGCTGTTCTGTGTGCCATTTCGTACCTTCCCACGTGGGCGTGGGCCTTGGCCGTGGGGCCAACGCTCTGGGTTTCCAAATCAGGCTGGTTCTGCTCCTGTCTTTGACCCGGAGCTTATCTAGGACAGGTGGTGTAGAAGCTCTAGGTGCCCCGCTGCTAAAACTGGCAGAGCCTGCCCTGGCCAGCTCCCAGCGCTGCCCGCCTGCAGTGTCCCGGTGTCCGCCCTGGCTCTCCCTGTCCTCCAGCCCAACCCGTCTCTCACTGTCCCACGCTCTTCTTCACCTCCCAACGCCCCCTGGGAAGATGATGGAGCGTTTCTCACTTAAGCAGTGTCCAATGTTTTCTTCTTACCAAAGTAATAAAGTCCCACTGTAGGAAACTTGGAGGCTAGAGGCCAGAAGGTATCACCAGCAGCAAACTGCCAATCGAACAAAACCATCGTCAACAGTTTGTTTGTTTCCGGTTTTTGGGTCACACCCGGAGGTGCACTGGGGTTACTCCCGCCTCTGCAATTACTCCTGGTGGTGCTCGGGGGGCCATATGGGATGCTGGGGATCAAACCCAGGTTGGCCACATGCAAGGCAAATGCCCTACCCGCTGTTCTATGGCTCCAGCCCCCATTGTTGTTGTTGTTGTTTTTTCTTTTTGGGTTACACCCGGCAATGCACAGGAGTTAACACCTTGTTCACGCACTCAGGAATTACTCTTGTTGGTGCTCGGGGGATCATATGGGATGCTGGGAATCGAACCTAGGTCGGCTGCGTGCAAGGCAAATGCCCTACCCACTGTGCTATTGCTCCAACCCCTCCATCCCCCATTGTTAATATTTTAGTGCAACGTGTTTTAAAAGAAATCTCTTAGATATATACTTAAATATTTGCCTAGTCTTTCGAATATATATATATAATCTGACGTGCCAGTTTTCTCCTCTGTTTAATCCTCTCCCTTCCCCCCAAGCCCTTCCCCTTCTCTGACATGGTGATGCCGTGGCTGCATCCTGGGGGTGGCACGGCAGTTCACGGGCTCATGCACGAGGCCGCACTGCTGGCCCACCTTTGCCCTCTGATCCCTGTGGCGCTTCCTATGGGCTCAGCAGAGCTCATCCTCCTGGTTAGCACACAGGTGAGGCTTGTGCTCGCCAGGGACTGCAGTGGAAACCAGTGGTGGTGCCAGGGACGGGATGGCAGAGCTTACACTGGGCCCACACTGGGCCTGAGCCGGGGAGAGGCGCCGGCACACTTGCCCACGCCCCTCAGCAGCTCCCGCCCCACCACAGAACCGCTGCTGTGGCCCCATATTGAGCCGGTCTCCGGGTGGCATGCTCTTAGGTGGATACCAGCTCTCCTGTTTTCCCCGGGTTAAGTGGCGTTGTAGATGAACCTTCACCAGGTGTTAGTGATCTCTTCCTCTCTTTGTGGCTTTTGAGCCATACCCATCGCTCTCATGCTGGGGATGGAGCCAGGGCTCCTGCGTGTAAAGCACATACCCCATCTGACTGGCCCCGTTTGTCTTAGAATACCAAGTAGCACTGTCTATAGCACTGTCCTCCCGTTGTTCACAGATTTGCTCGAGCAGGCACCAGTAAAGTCTCCATTGTGAGACTTGTTACTGTTTTTAGCATATTGAATGTGCCACAGGGAGCTTGCCAGGCTCTGCTGTGCGGGCGGGATACTCTTGGTAGCTTGCCGGGCTCCCTGAGAGGGACAGAGGAAATCGAACCCAGGTCGGCCGCATGCAAGGCAAACGCCCTACCTGCTGTGCTATCACTCCAGCCCATAGAATACCTAGTAGCAGAAGCAAAGAATTGCACATTTTTTCAGGGGTGGGAGGGGTGTTGGGCTCACACCCAGCAGTGCTCAAGAGCTGCTCTCTGTTCATCGGTCACTCCTGGGCATGCTCAGGGGACCAGACAGTACTGGTATGAAGCAAGTGCTCAGTCCTGGTACTCTCTGTCTCAAGCCCAGCACATGTTTAAAAAAAAAAATTGGGGGCTGGAGCGATAGCACAGCGGGTAGAGCATTTACCTTGCACGCAGCCGACCCAGGTTCGATTCCCAGCATCCCATATGGTCCCCTGGGCACTGCCAGGAGTAATTCCTGAGTGCATGAGCCAGGAGTAACTCCTGAGCATGACCAGCTGTGACCCAAAAAACAAAACAAAACAAACAAACAAACAAAAAAAAACAGCGTGGGTAGTCAGCGAAGCACAAGAAAGCAGAAGAGTTCAAATGAAAAAAAAAATCATTGTTGTTGCTACTGTACCACATGCCCTTCAGAAAGATCATGCAATTTGTGTCGTGTGTGTGAAAGCTCCCTTAGCACGGCAAACTTGCCCTTTCTACTTGTATTCAGGCAAGGACTCCTTGACCAGAAAGAACTACACCCCAGCCTGGCCCCCACCACTCTGGCCCCGTGGATCCAAGGTGGATTCTGGGAATCTTGTCTCTCCCCTCTCCTCTCTGGGCCAGGTCTCACACACAGGGCCTCGCACCCAGGGCCTCGCACACACGGCAAATGCTCTCCCATGCGCTGCAGCCCCAGACCTGGGAATCTTGGCTTTTAAAGCAGCATCCCAGTGGTGCCGGCTTGTTTTCATTGAAGGGACTACAGGAACCTTTTTTTATTTTGTTTTGTTTTAAGTAATTGAAAATGAAATGTTACTGGTTTGCCTTTACGTCGGATGAAAAGCTTCCTTTCCTGTTTTTGTCTGTTTCTGTGCCCGGGATTGTAAGCACCAGTAGGAGGGATCCAGGCAGTGTGACTTGTCTCTTGGACATGTCTGCCTTGGGCCTGACTTGTTTTGCTGGATTTCTGAGAATGGGGAACTCTTCCCAAGCCTTCTTCCCAACCACCCTGTGTTGTTCCCTCGCTATTCGACGCCAGCCAGCATGCCCCAGAGGGGCTGTGCCTGCCCCCTGCTGGCCCAGAGGTGCCATGACAGCTGTGGTTGTGCTCCTGCTGCGAGTCTTTTTGAAAAAGGTGGTAAAGGCACGTGCCTTTTGGGGAGCAAGACATGCTCGCCAGCCCTTTGGATTCCCCACCTCAGCTCCCTGAAGCCCATTCCTTGGCATCAGCGCGCTCCCCTTTCACACCACCACCACCCCGTTCTGATATTTTCAGTTTGCAGAGAGAGATTTCTTTGAACTGGTACTCAGATGCCTGTGCACGCCACCTGGAGAGTCACTGCTGTGGTGTCATCCATGGGTGGGCCTGCGTAGCAGGGAAGGGGGCGGGGAGAGAGAGGAAGGGGAGAGAGAGAATGAATGTGTGTGTGAGGCGGGGGGGGGGCGGGGGGCAGCAAGCTCTAAAGTCCCCCAGGGAATGGCTTGGAAAGGCCACCCTGTAGGTCACAGTGGCAGGCACAGCAAGTTCAGCAACCCAGAGCCAAACCGTCCTGGGGAGGGCAGGGGACAGACAGCGGGAGAGGGCAGGGGACAGGCAAAGCCCAGGCCTGCGCTCTCCCTTCCATTTCAGAGGCAACCCTGAGCTTTCCGACCCCTCAGCAGGTCGCAGCTGGGCTAGACCCCACCTTAGGAGCTGTGGGTGGTGGGAGAGTAAAGAGATGAGTGAACTATAGACGTCGTCGGTCCCAGGAATTCGCCTCTCTGACCATGACAGAGAGGCTAGCTAGAGAGCAGGCTAGAGAGCAGAAGCCCTGCACCCCACAGGTGGCCTGCAGGGTGGCCATGAACCCCGATGGGTCAGAGGTCCTGCTCAGGTCATGCTAACGGACCCCCGACATGATGAGGTTACCCCGTGCTCCCGGGGAAAGTAAGACAGCTGGGTAACCCCGCCTGTGCGTTCACCGTTGTGTGTCGTCCCCGTGCTGGCTGTTCTGGCTGGACTTTGACTTGGGCCTGCTGTGTGGCAGGGACCATCCTTCCCTTCGCACCCCTCCCCCCTCCCATGGTCCACTACCAACACGGCCCCAGAGCCCCTTGCTAGAGAGCAGGGGTGGGGCCAAGGCCCAGTCAGGGTCACTGCTGGGTCCTCCCTGGTGACCAAGCCCCCGCACCCACAGAGAGCCCCCTCAGCAGGACAGGCAGTGCTGTCTCAGCCTGTGACCTGGGTTTGGGGGGGTTCAGTGCGGGGGGGGGGACAGGGGCAGAGACAGAGGAGCAGGAGCTGGGGGCCAGGACCCATATTTCTTTGTCCTCTTATTTCACACTGGCCTCACACGTGCCACACACAACTTCCCTTCTCACCTGCAGCGTGTGTCTGTGTGACTTTGTCACCCGGTGTGTCCCCAGCCCGGGCCTCCATTGTCTCCTGCGTCATGGTCAGCAGTGATGGCCAGTTCATGCCGGCCTGCCAGCCTCTCCCCTCAAGTCTCTCAGTGGTCCCGCATAGACTTTATCCCCCCTGCCTTTCCTTTGCCACCACGGTCGTGCTGGCCGGGACTTTCACATCTTCTTCCTGGTGCCCTCTGGGGCCACTCACACACTCGGCTATGTGCTCGCTAGGGATCACCCACTGGAGTTGTTTGCACACGTACTCACTGGGGGTTGGACTCAACCATGGTGCATGGTGCATACTGGTGGTTGCGCCCGAGGCGGGGGTCACTATGGTGCTCGCATATGTTGGCTGTCGGGCACTCTGGCTGTACTCCAGATACCTCCAGCCTGCTGCAGCCAGTGGGATACCAGATGGCAGTGGTCATGCTTAGCATATGTGAGTGGCACTAGGAATCAAACCTATGACCTTATGCTTGCAGGGCAGTTGTGTTTAGCCACTGAGCCATCCCTTGAGCCCCCCTTCTCTGTAAACCTTATGAGTTTCCTTGGGTGGTGGGGCCGGGGGAGTCTCAGATTCTATTGGAATTACACTGAAGTTAATAAATCAGTTTGGAGCAAATTGAACATCTTTAAGTGATCCTTCGCTTTCTGTTGTATTCTTCTAAAAATTCTGATGAATAGATATTGGACTGGACCAGACTGCACAGCAGGCAGGGTGCTTGCCTTGCATGCGGCCAACCCGGATTTGTTCCTTGGCACCACCCTGTGAGAAGTATCCCTGAGCAACACTGGGTGTGACTCTAAAAACAAAACAGAACAAAACCCCGAAAATTAGAATCCAGATGGATGGTCTAATATCTGGTTATTTTGTGGGTTTTTTCTTTTTTCATTTCTGCCTGCTCCTGCTTTGTAACCTCTGGCTCCCTGCTCATCTTTGTTTAAGGCTCTTGTTTCTCTTGGGAGAGGGGACTCTCCCATGGTGCTCAAGGGGCTCCGCCTCACTCCCAGTGACCCTTGACCTAGGACTACACACCGCCAGCTTGATGTGGTCCTAGGTGGTCTCGGTGCTGGGGCCCGCCGGGGTCACACCGAGTGGCGCTCAGGGACAGGGCAGTGTCGGGAACAGAACTCGGGGTGTCCTGCATTCCACCCCTCTGAGCTATTTCCCTGCCCCCACCTCTTATCTTTAAACTTGGAATTTCGTAATCTGCGTGGGATAAATCCCCCATCTGAAGACTGTGAAAATGTCTCCGCGAGCCTGATTCTTCTGTCTACAGAGTTGGCTGGCGCTCAGATTCCCTCGTTCCCATGTATACTGTGGGGTGTTTTTTCTTTTTCAAACTATGACCTTATTTATTTTCTTTGGAACTTTATCTTGGAATTCTCTTTTGCCTGGTTTGACATGGTTTTCCTTCAAGGAGGGTTTCCATTTTTTTCCTCTAGCCTAGAAACATGTTCTTGTTTTTTTTTTTTTATTATATATATATGTATATATATGGCATATGGGCTGGAGCGATAGCACAGCGGTAGGGCTTTCGCCTTACACGCGGCCAACATGGCCGACCCGAGTTCGATTCTCC
>JAOXYA010080882.1:0-11334 GCA_028565675.1 Sorex palustris
CCATTATTATTTGAGATTTTACCCCAACACTCAGATCTGCTGAAAAGGCAACAGTAGACAATTTGTGTTCTATTGCTAGTTATGAATAACATATGATGTCACGTGGCTGCAGTAGTGGCCGCGCGATTTTGAAATGTCAAAATTTTAACACTTTAATCTGGAGGGATTTCTGCCAAAACCTGCGGGGTTCCGAGATTTGCTCCTGAGTCTCTGAGATCATGGCCGTTAAGCAGCTTGATCAGGAGCCAGAAAGGCCGTTCATGGGTGGCAACTCGAGGTCATGTTGGGACGGGAAGGAAAGGGCTGGCTCCATCCCCATCCCATGAGGCCCTGTGTGTCTCGTCACTGAGGGTCCAAACCGGACTGTCCAGTGGCCTCTGCAGGATGGTGGCCGCTGAGCCGCCTAGGGGAGCACGCAACACCCTTTCTCCCCCGGGGTGGTCCAGTGACAGTAACCTACTGCATGGTCCGAACGCGTTTCTGCCAAAAGCCGTTGGGTTTCTAGATTTGTTTCTGAGTCTCTGGGATCATGGCCGTTAAGCAGTTCAGTCAGGAACCAAAGAGGTTCTGCCTCCAATTATATATAGCTGAGTTGGAAGTGGTTTGTGGGTGTGTCTCCCCCATACCTAACTTTTGGCCGTTTCTTTTTTTTTTTTTTTTTGATATTCAGCTATACAGTGACCTATCACCCGTCCCTCTACCAGTGCAAACTTTCCACCACCAATATCCCCATTATCCGCTCCACTTCCATCCCAGTCCTTACCCTGCCTCTACAGCAGACAATTGCTCAGATGCTCTCTCTCTAGTTTGGGGCATTCTATTTTGCTCGGATATTCCCACCACCATTCATGTCTGCCTTTAGGGGCAGACGCTAGATGATTTATTTTGCATTGCTTACTTTGCATATTGGGACAGGTCATCTGGCCGTGCAGTTTGGAGGAATAGTCCTGATAGCTACATACCGGAGCCATGCTTGTGGAAGCTCATGGTCGCCGGGATTCCGTCTGGAGAAGGCAGGGACACTGCACCTGCTCCATCTGGGCATCCTGGTGATGTCGGCTTGATATGGGGCCGGAGAATTCTCTGGTGTTGTGGTGCCTGCCGGGACTCTTCACTGCTGTGTTTGGCAAGATGGCACAGGGGCAGATTGAGGGTGTGACTTCTGGAATCAGGACCGGACTGGGAGCCGGGATGGAACTGCCCCGTTCCAGTGCCACCATGTGAGATGGGCATTTTCAGAAATAATTGTTCAGTGTTTGTTTTTTCTTCCATCGATGGCTGATATTCATGCGTCTTTTTTTACTAGGGTTTTTTGTATTTTGTTTTCCCTCTGTTGAGTCTTGTATATTAAGATGACCTGTCAGTGCTGTGGCACGTCTTCTCTGTTCTCTTTGGGGCATTTGTTCCACGGCTCTTGCTTTGGCATCACCACGTGCCATGTCATGGGAAGATTTCTCATGCCATCTTGTTTCAGGTCCGCGACCAAAGACTCTCTGATAATCATAGACGAGTTGGGAAGAGGAACTTCGACCTACGATGGATTCGGGCTCGCCTGGGCCATCTCCGAGTACATTGCGACCAAGATCGGCGCATTCTGCATGTTCGCGACCCACTTCCACGAGCTCACAGCCTTGGCCAGTCAGGTGCCAACGGTGAACAACCTCCACGTCACGGCTCTCACCACCGAGGAGACCCTGATCATGCTGTACCAGGTGAAGAAAGGTGGGTGTGACTGGTGGGCTCTGCCCCCATCCTGCCGCCTCATCCACTCTGCGTGCCCACGGACTATTCATGCACATTTAGAGTGTTTTACCGAGTTCAGTCTGGAGGCCAGGGGCACGGTGCGTCATCTGTATTTCTGTGGCCAGCAATAGAATTCACAGGCTGTCATAGCTACGGAAAGAAAGATCTCCACTCTGCAACCTCATCCTAGAGAGGTTTTGTGCTGCCTTTCACGGCAGTATGTTTTTGTCAGATAGTTACTAGATAATGAAAGACTTTCAAGACTTATTTGATTGTATTATTGTTATTGTTATTATTATTGATTTGGGGGCTCCTCCCAGCTGTGCTCCGGACTTCTTAGGGATCTCTCCTGGCAGGGATCAGGGGAATATAAGGAGTTCTGGGGATCGAATCTAGGTCAGACATGTGCAGGGCAAGCACCCTACCTGCTATATGATCTTTCTAACTGATTTTGATTGGTTTTTTTTTTTTTTTTTTTGCTTTTTGGGTCACACCCAGTAATGCTCAGGGGCTACTCCTGGCTTTGTACTCAGGACTGTAACTCAGGGAACCACATCTCCCCCGCATGGCAGAGCCTGGCAAGTTCCCCGTGGTGTGTTTGATATGCCAAAAACACTAACAAGTCTCACAGTGGAGATATTACTGGTGCCCGCTCAAGCAAATTGATGAACAACAGGAGAACAGTGCTACAGTTATATAAAGAGATTCACTTAAAGCTAGGGTTTCTGGTTAGTTGTAATCACATATGGAAGTGTTTGTTGGCATTACAGATGATTGGGTTTATGAATGTAGCATTTTGTTAATTTTTTCAGAATTTAAATATAATTTAACAGCCATCAGAATACCTTTTTCAGATTTTTCTGATTTTCGGCTTTTTGGTTTTTCTGTGACTGTTTTCATGCATCAGTTGATTGTACATATAAGAAACTATTTTTGGTCCTTTTAGTTTGTTATGCTTCAGTGGAGATCATTTTGAGCTACTGTATTTATTGACACAGACTATATGTACTTTCAGATGAATGTTCATGCCAACTTTCAGCCTGAAGTTCAAGTTTTGCTTTTAGATTGCCATGTTTTGTGTGATTCAGAAATGGTTTTAAAGTATAAAAAAAAGTGCAGCTGAAGAACAGAGGATATAAAAATGAGTTCATCCTTCATTGTGGATGTGTATCGTCTATTCTTCTTCTCTATAGTTCTCTTCTTAGATGTGCAAAATATCTAGCTCTAGAATGTATGGGATATGTAGCTAAACCAAAACAAATATTTTTCAGAAATGTATATTTTTGGAAATCTGATATATTCAAAGTGGGTAGGGCGTTTGCCTTGCACACAGCCAACATGGCCAACCCGAGTTTGATTCCAACGCTCCTCTCGGAGAGCCCGGCAAGCTACCGAGAGTATCTCGCCCTCACGGCAGAGCCTGGCAAGCTCCCCGTGACGTATTCGATATGCCAAACACAGTAACAAATCTCACAGTGTTACTGGGCCCACTCGAGCAAAATCGATGAACAGTGACAGTGACAATATATTCAGTGTATGGGCGAATGTCTTTTACCAGCTTATTTTCTGTAAGTAATTTATGAAATTAAGCTACCCTGTCTCTAAATTTACTAGTAATAGGATAAAAAAAAATTGTTCTTTCAAATTTGTTTGTGGTAGCCTAGGATCAAAATGAGATTATGTAGAAACAGATAACTTTTCTCAGAATTTATCTCACAGTTTTCTGGATTCAGCATTTCTGGAAAATTATTATAGAATATGATATTAAATACTCCTCCCAATTAACGGTCCATTTTTTTCTACCCTCTCTCCCTAGGAACTTATTTAGTTCTTCTGTTATGCAATGAGAAAACCTCAAAGATACTGAGTTGATTAATTTTTCTCAAATTCAGATTTTATCTAGGCCTTTGAGAAGTTATTTACAAGTTTTTCCTCTGCTATTTTTATTTTTCCTGCATTTGTCAAGGATAAAATATGGCACTGTGTGCGAAAGCATAATCACTTTTCATTGGAGGCTTAATTAAAATTCCTTTATCTGAGTTACTTTGAATTATTTGGCTAATGTATTTGAAATAACACAAAATTAAGTTTCCTGGCAACAGGGAGAGGATGTTTCATTTCCATAAATTGCTTTCTTCCTACCTTGCCCCTCCCCCTAATTTTTTCTAGGTGTCTGTGATCAAAGTTTTGGGATTCACGTGGCAGAGCTCGCTAACTTCCCGAGGCATGTGATTGAGTGCGCCAAGCAGAAGGCCCTGGAACTCGAGGAGTTTCAGAATATTGGAGAACCACAGTACGACGACATGGGACCAGCAGCAAAGAGATGCCGTCTGGAGAGAGAGGTGTGGCAGCTAGCCTCTGAGGGGGGTCCCTGCTCCGTCGCCTCCGGGTGTTAGGTTCCCCCCAAGGTTCTGGTGTTCGCTACAGGCTTCCACCTGACATTTCTTGGGTAGTGAAGTACCCACCTGTGTCCTTTGAAACAGGATGCCTTCACTGCCAGACCTTGTTGTGGGGAAGGCCGGTGGGTCTCGGTTTGAGATAGTGACTGGGGGAGCTGTGATGTCCATGTTCATCTGTGGTTCCTTCCGAAACAAATCCAACGGCCTTGCATGCTTCCTCAGTGCTCAGTTAGGCTGCTGCCAAAAGGTCAAGTGCTCTGGTGCCTGCTCTCGCATTGTTGTTTGGACTCAACTGGGAATATGAGAAGAATGAGAGTGGAGAGATACAGTGGAAGTTAAAGCACTGGCTGGCCTTGCACAAGATGTCCCGGGGTGGATCCCTGGCCTGAGATGTGCCCGGGTGGTACCCTGCGGTGAGATATCCCTGAGTGGATCCCCTCTGTGAGATGTCCCCAAGTGGATCCTTGGCACACTTGGTCTCTCAAGCAGAGGAGTTGCCAGTAACCTCCTGAGCACCACCTGGTGTGGCCCCAAATCCATCCCCCTCACACCCCAGTCCCCCCAGAAGAAAAGAACAGTGACTGTAATGGAGCACCAGTGGCCCCTGACACGTGGAGGAGTGTCTTGTGGCCAGGCTGCTTGTGTCCAGGGGGAGCAGCAGCTGTTAAGTCAGGCGTCCTGGGTGGTGGTGAGCGTGGCTGTGCTTCCCGGGCACTGAGGGCATCTCTCTGCCCTGCTGGGCCCTATGGGCGTTCGGCACTGCTTCTTACTGACCCGCTCTCATTTGAGAGTCTTGCTGTTGGTGAAGGAAAGCTGACTGTTCAAATAGATGGCACCTGGGCCCGAGAGACAGGGCAGCGGGGGTGGGGGGATGAGGGGGGCGCCTTGACCTTGCAAGCCCCAGCACCCCACAAAGCCCCTCCAGGAGTGGTTCCTGGTGCACAGCCAGGAGTGACCCCGAGCAGTGCTGGGTGTGGCCCAAAAACAAAATCGATGGTGCCTGGGGCTTTTCCCTTTAGCAGATACGCCGTCACCTGTGGGGCCTGAGTGGCTGTTCAGTCTGCGCAGTGCTCTGGGCTCCTGAATGTGATCTCGGCCTCAGTCAGAACAGAAATTGGGTTCTTTTCGATAATATTAATTGCAGCTGACTTTGCTGAAAGATTTTTTTCTAGAGCTTTAAGAGAAAACTAAATCTTTGTAATTCCATCCAGATTTTATCTTGGAAAAAGTGCCCTTGTTATTTCACAGAGAAAAATTTCTCTTTTAAAATCTGACCTATCTTTCACCTTAAGGTATATTACTGATGGTTCCTGATGTGAAGAGCAGGCGTCAGTCCTACTTCCTTTGCGGGAAAACATTTAGATCCAGCCACACTTACTTGTTCTTTGCCAGGCACTGTTCTAAGTCTAACTGACAGCAGCCTGCAGGGGAGGGGAGTATTAGCCTCACTTTATGGGTGAGAGGTGTGGGTTGAGGAATTTGCCCATGTGCCGTGTTCCTTAGACTTCGAGTCACTGGACTATAAAATAAAAAGTTCCACAGGGTGGGGCCGAAGCGATAGCACAGCAGGGAGGGCATTTGCCTTGCACGCAGCCGACCTGGGTTCTATCCCCGGCATCCCCTATGGTCCCCCAAGCACCGCCAGGAGTAATTCCTGAGTGCAGAGCCAGGAGTAACCCCTGAGCATTGCTGGGAGTGACCCAAAAAGCCAAAATAAATAAATAAATAAATAAAAAGTTCCACAGGGGCTGGAGAGCTGATATAGCAAGTAAGGTGCTTACCTTGCACGCACCAGCCCCTGGCATCCTATATGGTACCCACACCACCACCAGGAGTAATTCCTGAATGCAGAGCCAGGAGTAAGCCCTGAGCATCACCAGGTAGGACCCAAACCAGCTCCCCCGCCCCCCCCCCCCCAGTGTTGAGTTTTGAGTGGCTTTGTGCCTTACAGTATTAAAAACCTTAATTTCTCTTTTTCCTCTAAAAAAGTGAAGTTTGTGTGTCCAGTGCATTTTGGACCTCCGTCCATTGGGGGTCGGTGACTGGGAATGAGACAGACAGCTGCAGTACTGGCCAAACCTAGGGTGGCCTGAGGCTCACAGGGCTTGGGGGTCGCTGCTCCCCAGAAACATTAACATGCAGTGGGCACAAGGGGACCAGAGGCTGCTCTCAGGAGGCTCCTCAGCGGGCACCCTTACAAGTATAGGGCCTGGCTGTCCCCTCTTCTATTTCTCCCAGGTCACCCTACATCTGAAAGACCCTAAAGGAGTCTTACTCCATCCTTCTTGGCAGACGCCCCTTGCATGCGGGTCATCGATTCTCGGTGCACATTAGCAAACCCTTGGCTGTTTTACAGAACCAAGCTGCTTTACCCAGGGCCCTATCTCATCCTTGGGGGCAAATCCCCACATTTGTGGATCAGTGATAAACATTGACAGATTTGGGGACTACTAAAGTAATTAGCCCTTTTGTCATCAGCTACTCATATTTAAAATTTTGTTTGTTTTTGGGTCCCACCCAGACCCGGGGCTTACTCCTGGCTCTGCGCTCAGGAGCTCAGGAATTGCTCTTGTCGGGCTCAGGTGGCCGTATGGGATGTAGGGGGTCAAACCTGGGTCAGCCTGGTGCAAGGCAAACGCCCTTCCCGCTTTGCTCTCTCTCTGGCCCCACCCCTCCCCATTTTTGGTGGCTGTTGTTTCAGTGACAGTGTTTGCACAGTGTGGGCTCTGGAAGTCTCTCACCTGTTGTGGCCCGGGGTGGGGTGGGAGGGATGTCTCATGGCGGAGCCGCTGGGAACTGAGCCGGCACACATGGAAGGGACAAGGGGTCAAACTTAGGGCCTCAGGCTGCTGGAGCCACCCCAGGGGCCCTGTAAATATTTCATTTCTCTGTTTGGTTGGGTGGCCACACCTGGTGATGCTCAGGGGTTCCTGGTGCTCAGGAGATTCGGGGTCCAGGGAATCGAACCCAGGTTGACCATGTGCAAGGCCAGCACCTTACCCACCGTATTATCTCTCCGGCTCTGTGACCACCTTTCCAAGTGAAATGGAATAAAGAGAAATATGGCCAACTGAGAGACTGCTTTGTATTCTGTACAGTGCATGTTCGTATACTCATAAGAATAATCTTTAATATTAGGGGGTGTGTTTGGGTTAAAATGTCATTGCCACATTTTGTGACCTTTAAGGAAAGCACTTCAGAGACTAATGGAGATGTTCGTATGTTTTCCAGCAAGGTGAAAAAATTATCCAAGAGTTTCTATACAAGGTGAAGCAAGTGCCGTTTACCGAAATGTCAGAAGAAAACATCATGAAGAGGCTCAAGCAGCTGAAGGCCGAGGTGGTAGCACAGAATAATAGTTTTGTGAATGAACTCATCAAGCGAATAAAGGTCACTTCGTGAGAAGAACGAAGAGGAAGTGGATAAGCTGGTGGTCTCTACTGCTTTTGTATTCTTTTATATTAGCCCTTTCCCATAGTTCTGTCAGTTGGTGCTCGGGGGTCTCGTTTTAATAAAACATTTCACAATACTTTGCTCAACCTGAATATGTCTTTAAAGCTCTTCATTTTGAAATGTGATGGTTGTAACTGAGAATACTCAAATAGACGCAGACAATATGTTGAGCTTCAGAAATAGAATCGTGTCGTTTGTGGGGTTTGTAATTGGTGTTGTATTACTTTGTAATGGAACCCCTACGTGTTTATTCCCACATGGTAAGGAGGAAGCAGGCAGTCTCCGTAAAGGATCTGAGGGCTAAAATTAGCCCTGGAAACCACTCCCAGGGATTTTTCTCTGGTGTCCATCTGCTGGCAGGAGTCAGGTTGGCTGCTGTGTGAGCCTGTAAATCCAGAGTCTGGGGTCACAGGCAGGGTAGGGGGTGGGCGGTTTGCCTAGCATTTGGCCGACCCCACTTTGATCCCTGGCATATTGTCCCCTATGAGCACTGCCAGGAGTGATTCCTGAGTGCCAAGCCAGGAGTAGCCCCTGAGCATTGCCAGGTGTGGCTCAAAAACAAAGCATACAAAACGCAGGGTCCCGTGTAAGTTTCCTCATCAGCTTTACTTCCTCTGCACGCGTGATGAACTTGGAACTTTGGTATGAATAGAACTTTTCGGGTTGGAAATACTGATTTTAGTCCAGAGAGAGAGAGAAGAGGGTCTGCTGAGCTGGGGGGAGGCTTAAGAGGAGTCGATACGTGGTGATTGATTGGGGACGGAATCCCCAACTTCACACCAGGTAAAGAAACGCAGTTGCGCAGTGCTCAGGGCTGGCTTCTGGCCGCGCTGAGGGGACCGTCTGAGGTTGGACCCTGGCCTGTCCGTGCTGCTGTCTCCTCGGCTCAGCTCAGGCGAGTCTCGAGCTCAACCAGATAAGGCTAAATAATAGCTTTTTAGTGTCTAGTTGTGTAATTCTGTAGAAGATAATGTAGGGAAATATTTTTGTGACATCAGCTTTAAGGAAGGTTTTTCGTTGTTGCTCTTGGGGCCGTACTTGGTGCTGAGTCAGCCTGGTGGTGCTCAGGGTCTGACCCTGACATGTGCTCTAACCCCGGGAAAGGTTTCCTGGCTTTTGTCTGCCTTCTTTGGTTTAGGGCCATGCAGTGCTGTGCTGCTCCACCTTCTGAGCCCTCGGGGTGGTGGAACGCCCCCAGCTGTGCTTATTAGGAGGTGCTGGGGATGAACCACCTTGGTTGCAGGCACTTGTACTATCTCTCTGGCCCCAGCAATGATTTATTTTTTTGGTTTGGGGCCACATCTGTGGTGCTTAGGGCTTACTGCTTACTCGTGACTCTGTGCTCAGGGGTCACTCCTGGCGGGACTCACGGTCATCTGGGGTGTCAGGGGATAAACTTGGCAGCGCACCCCACACCAGACTGTCACTCCAGCCCTCCAGTATGTTTTCTTTCTTTCTTTCTTTCTTTCTTTCTTTCTTTCTTTCTTTCTTTCTTTCTTTCTCTCTCTCTTTTTTTTGCTTTTAGGGTCACGCCCAGAAATTCTCAGGGGTTACTCCTGACTCTGCACTCAGGAATTACTCCTGGTCATGCTTGGGGAACCATATGGGATGTTGGGAATCGAACCTGGGTTGGCCACGTGCAAAGCAAACGCCCTCCTGCAACACCCTCCTGCTATGCTATTGCTCCAGTCTCCCACTCCCCTGCATGATTTCTAAAGTCGCAAATACTAGTCAAAGTTTGACATGGTCAAATGATACTGAAATTTAGAACTTTTTCATTAAAGGGTAAAAACACTAGATCCGTTCTTGGAAAATATATAAATATATTGGTACCATATTAAAGGTACCAATTATATATATATAATATCCAGAATATATAAAGAACTGCCATAAAAGTCTTCAAAAAGCCAATTAGGAGTCTTATTAAAATTAACTTCCACAAAGATAGCACAATTAAAAAGAACACAATTTTTAAATTTTTTATAAGGTTGTTCACATTAATTGATTACATCCAATATTTCAACACCAATCCCACCACTATTACACTTTCCCACCACCATTATTTTTAATTTTCTCACCACGATTCAAGCCTGCCAGCCAGGGGCAGATGCTAGGTAATTTATTTACTATTGCTTATTACGAATATTATGAGAGGTTGCTCGCTCACTTTTGGATTCTAAAATTGTGAATGGTTGGGGTCCAGAGACATCACTGAAGGGAGCTAATGCATTTTGAAATTCATTTGGGAGTCTCTGGATCAAGACCTTGATACCCTGGGATGGCGAATGGGCCGGCCCGTCTGCATTGCTGCTACCATGTGGCCTGGAGTCTCAGTCCCTGAACCCTCATACCTGGGTTTTGCTTCTGGAAGCTGCGGCCATGGGTGGGTGGCGGGGCGGTGGAGGGGAGTTTCATCTGGAGTGGGCAGAGAGAGCAAACCCCGAGAGGACAAACCCGCTCCATCTGAGGCGAAAAGGGCAGTTTGAATAATTGCTTTTCAGAGTATGCAAATAAGCACAGGGGAGTATGCAAGATGTTTTTAGGGGAAACAGATTAGAACTCACACCCATTAAGTAACAGATTAAAAGTCAGGTAAGCAAGTATTGGCAAGGGTGTAGAAATGGAAAACCGCTTTCTAGATCGTTCCCAGCGGGTATCTGCAGCTCACTGGGGTGAGTGCAGTCTTGCATCCCTGGGTCAGCATGACCTCTGGGGACCTCCAGGAGCAAGTCCTGAGCACGAATTGGGAGTGGCTGTGAGTTGCCAGGCCTGCGGGCGTCACACAGTGGCTTAGAACACTTGCCACCTTCAAGCCCTGTGTCCGTGGGTTCAAATCTCCGGCGCCCCACACTCACTGGCCCAGTCCTTGTTCCCTGACCCAGCGCTCCTCTTCATAGGTGTGAATGAAGAGAAGCCTGTCACACCCCTTCTGGTTTTGTGCTTGTTTGTTTGTTGGGGTCACACTCTGTGGTGCTCAGGGCTTGCCCCTGACTCTGCCCTCAGGCTTCTCTCCTGGAGGGGCCCAGGGGACTCTGGGGGGTGCTGGGGATGGAACCTGTGTTAGCTGCACACGTGGCAAGCCGTGCAAATGCCTTCCAGTGCTGTGTTCTCTAGCCCCGTCACACGATTAATTCTGATGGGTGGAAGGTTGAAAAGATTCAGGTGTCCATCAAAGAACGACGAATGGACATACAAACATTGCTATGGCTACAGTGGCATATCGGGCCTTAAAAGGGAGGAAAGGGGCCAGAGAGTACAGTGGCTAGGGTGCTTGCCTTGAACATGACTGACGCAGGTTCGATCCCTGGCATCCCATATGGTCCCCTGAGCACCACCGGTGTGGCACGAACAAAACAACACAAAAACTATTTCGCTTGACTAAAATAAACAGGGACTTGGGGGACTAGTACAGCAGGGAAGGGGTTTACCTTGCAATGAACAGACCCAGGTTCAATCCCTGGCACCCTGAGCCCTGCCCAGGAGTAAGCCCTGAGCACAGAGCCAGGCGTAAGCTCTGAACACTGCCAGTATGGCCCAAAAACCTAAATAATAATAATGAAATTAACAAAATTTTTTTAAGAAGTAAAATTATAACCAATTAGCACTGTAGCACTGTTCATGGATTTGCTCAGGTGGGCACCAGTAACGTCTCCATGGTGAGACTTGTTGTTACTGTTTTTGGCATATCGAATACACCACAGGGAGCTTGCCAGGCTCTGCTGTGCGGGCAGGATACTCT
>JAOXYA010080892.1:0-11334 GCA_028565675.1 Sorex palustris
TGGCTCTGCACTCAGGAGTTACTCCTGGCGGTGCTCAGAGGACCATATGGGATGCTGGGAATCGAACCCGGGTCAGCTGCGGGCAAAGCAAATGCCCTACCCGCTGTACTATCTCTCCAGCCCCCTCAGCTCAATCTTAAGGTGCAATTTCACCTAGGAGCATCCATGAAGGCTTTGGCAAAGAAATACTGAATTTTCTAATGTCAACCAGTATGTTACATAGCCTCAGTCCTGGGAGGCATTCAAAGATGACAAACGAGGGGCCGGAGCAATAGCACAGTGGGTAGGGTGTTTGCCTTGCATGCGGCCAACTGGGGTTCGATTCCCAGCATCCCATATAGTTCCCTGAGCACCGCCAGGGTAATTCCTGAGTGCAGAGCCAAGAGTAACCCCTGTGTATCGCCGGGTGTGACCCAAAAAAAGAAAAATAAAACCCAAAGACGACAAACCAGCAGGTTAATGAACACACACTGTTGTCAGCACAGGCACTATTTAGAAACATAAGGTCACCTGGGTTTTGGTGTGGGAACCATACAGTTTTGTAAACTGTCTAAAAGCTTTCAAACTCCTGGGCTGGGAGATATTGCAGCGGTTACAGTGCATGCTCCTGGCTGGGCGCCAACCACGGCAACACATGGCCCCCAGGGTCCCTGAGCACTGCCTCTGTATTCCCAACTGACACAACTTATTTGAGGGCTGTTGATCAATACCAGACTCTCGACGTAAGAATGCCCCCTTGAAACAGCAACTCTATTTCCCAAAATACTTTGAGGACATCACCGATTAACGTAAGTGCGAGACGCATGGGCGTGTCTAGCACTGCACCATCTTGACCTAAGGCGAGATGATGCCACATCTCTCAAGTGGAAAGTAACCATGCAGTCAAGGAAGAATAAACACACCAGGGGCCAGAGAGACAGCACAGCAGGTAGGGCACTCGTGGACAAACTGGGTTCCATCATGGTCGCCCTGGGCCTCACCAGAATGATCCCTGCGCACAGCTAGGTATGACCAAAAAAAAAGTAAGTATTTCAAATTAAATAAATACAACAAATCTCTAAGGCACACGGGTTAACATTTATGACATTCTGTAGAGTTGAGAACAGGAAGGCTACCCAAACGAGGGAGTAGCTCAGGCTCACCTGTGTACAGAAGAGACCGTGGGGGCGGGCACAGGCGGAGAGAGGGACTTAAAGTCTGGGTTGAAAAGCTTTAGTATTCAACATGCCAGGGTATGGATTCCTACAATGCCCTAAAAGTCTTGGAAAGGTTTATCACTGTCACTGTCCTTCCGTTGTTCATCGATTTGCTCGAGCAGGCCCAGTAATGTCTCCATTGTGACAACTGTTAACTGTGTTTGGCATATCGAACATGACACGGGTAGCTTGCCAGGCTCTGCCGTGCGGGCGAGATACTCTCGGTAGCTTGCCGGGCTCTCCGAGACGGGCGGAGGAATCGAACTCAGGTCAGCCATGTTGGCCGCTTGCAAGGCAAACGCCCTACCCACTGTGCTATCGCTCCAGCCCCAGTATTACCTACTTTGAAGAATAGTTTGAGGATTAAATAAGTAGTGTTAAATACTTAGTCTGTTTTTTTCTTTTCTTCTTTTTGGGTCACACCTGGTGATGCACAGGGGTAACTCCTGGCTCTGCACTTAGGAATTACTCCTGACGGAGCTCAGGGGACCATATGGGATGCTTAACATTGATCTCAGGTAGACCATGTGCAAGGCAAAAGCCCTTCCCACTGTGTTATCGCTCCAGCCCCCTTAGTCTGAGTTTAATGAACACTCAGGAAATGCATACAATATTGATCCTGGTTGAGAGATTGCAAGTGAAATTTGTTGTCAGTTTTTCTGCCTTTTGGAGGGGTGCATGTATTTTGTTTCTTACAATCAGGGATGCAGGGGAGACAATAAAGCTTTTTTTTCTTTGACAATAAACAGTGCAACCCCTTAGGTTGATGTGTTGTAGGAATACAGGTTACCTATGTGGAAAGAGACTTAGAAATGTCACAGACAAAAAATAATAAAAAATAAATAAATTCTAACTAGCACCATGCCGTCCCCATCATTTAGAGAACCAAAAAAGCAAAGAAAGTAGTTGTTTGAGAAGGAAAAGAGAAAAATAAACCCCTTCTTGGCATCCAGTCATGAAACATTCCTAAAAGACATTTATTAAAAAGGTATTCTAAGTCACTTAGAATCGATGAGGGCCTGGCGTTTTGCTGTTTTCAACGGTCACAACTTAAAGAGCTTTAATGTGCATTTCTCACCTAATCTTTAAAATTTCTTTATGTAAAATAGGTATTAGTCCAATTTTAAACACAAGAAAGGCAGACTCAGAGAAATTAATTTCCCAGGGTCACACACCCTTGGTTTCACTTACTTTAAGTGAAACAGCTGGGATTTAAAAATCAGTTTGTTTCACAAAAATTTGTAAGTCTATAACTACCTCATGGTGTTTCACTAATAAAAAATTTTTTAAAAAATCAGTTTGTTTTATGTAAAAACCCACATGTAAGGGCCTAGGATGTAGCTCAGTGGCATAGCACATGCCTTTCAAGTCTGAGGCCCTGAGTTTGATCTGCAACACTATAAAAAAAAATCTCCATATTTTAATTTTATTTTTAGTTTAGTTTTAGGGCCACACCCAGTGGTTCTCAGGACTTAGTTCTGGCCCTGAGCTCTGGGATCATTCCTGGTAATCAGGAAAATATATGTGGAACCAGAGATCGAATGTGGGGTCAGCTGGGTACGAAACAAATCCCTTAACCCCTACTATCTCTCTGGCCCTCCTCAAATATTCAAACATATATGTTTGTGAAGCTAATCATTATACCACATGTTATACTGGCTTACAAGACAGTATAAATTCAATTTAAAAACCCCACATTTTCATTGTGGGCTTTATTTATTATTTTTCAGTTCAAAAAAAAACCCTACCAGTCCATTCCAATATACACATACATTTAACAATATCCAAGCTGGAGGTAGCAGCAATAATATAGCAGGCAGGGTTTCCCCTTGCCATGGAGCCCACCCAGGGCCAATCCCTGGCATCACAGACAGTTCCTGAGCCCCAGCGGGACTGCTCCCTGAGCCCAGAGCCAGCCAGGAGTAGCCCTCAGCACTGCTGGCTGTGACCTCCAAATAAAAGAAAACCAAAATTCATTAATTAATGAATAGCTAGCAAGCTGGAGCGTACAGAATCTAAGGCCTTGCACACAGCCAATGCCAGTTCCAATCTCTGGCACCAAATATGGTTCTCCAACACGGCTTAAAAGAGAACCCTGAACACAGAGCCAGGAACAGTTCCTGATCACCGTGGGGTGTGATCCCAAAACCCAAATAAAATAAAATAAGATGAAGTATCACCCCGATGTCTGAGTGTGATAACTCTAGGATGCACCCGCTGAGTGTGCTCCTGAAGGACTTCCTGAATCGCCCACACACCACACTGAATGCAGGGAGCGGCAGACAGAAGGAGGCTGGATCCAACCCAACGAGAATGGGACACAGCTTCCATTTTGGTTACTGTTTGGTTTTGGAGTCACACTTGGCAATGCTCAGGGCTTAACTCCTGGCTCTGCACTCAGAAATTATTCCTGGAGGTGCTTGGGGGACCCTATGGGATGTCGGCAATAGAATCCAGGTGAGCCCTGCTATGGTTCTGGCCCCGCACATGTTCCTTTGTGACAGTTCCTTTGTGGCACTACCCTAACCACTGCCCAGGCTGTACACTTACCTGCCTGCCAACAATGCCCCTTCCTATGTGGCCCAGACAGAGTCCAGGCTCCAAGTCACCCTAAGTAGGAAACAGGAAAGGCTTTCCTACCAGCAATTTCTCGTTCCCTGCACAAATATGCAGGAAAAAATTAAGTTGTTTCTGTTGATAATTTACAAATAGGTAGTAAGAGACCTTTATTTACATTGGACATTGGATGACTACCACACCAAGCTGCCTGAGCACTGCTTGTGGCCACCTGCTTCTAAACAATGCTCAAGGTAAAGAGTCCTCTCCTTTACCAACTCATTAAAATTGTATGTTTTATACAAAACCCACAGATAGAAAACATATGCTCTTAACTTTTTTTTTAAGTTCAAAAACTTCAATTGTGCTAAGGATGCCCATGCTACCGTGTATCAGACCTTCAGGAATTTCTCATCTCACCCAGGTGAAACTCTAAACCAGGTGTTCCCAAATTTATTTGACCTGCAGCCCCTGGAAATCCGCCTTCTATAAGAAAATAAACATAAAGCATGCATTAATTGTAGCTGAGGCGACTAACACACACCGCCATTGTTTCAACACCTCTGGTATTACCCACCTTAGCAGACTTATCAAAGAACTACTCCCACCTCCTTACTCCCCCATCTCAGGAAACCACCATCCTATTTTCAGTATGTGAAAGACTTTTCATTTTAACTGGATGGGTAGAGAGTCATAGAAAAAAAATCTGTATTTTAATTTTGGAATTTGGGCCATACTTAGCTATGCTCAGGGCTTACTCCTGGTTCTGTGCTCAAGAATCACTCCTGGTGATGTTCAGGGGATCATACAGGGTGCCGGGAATCAAACGTGGGCGGCCCCAGTATAAGGCAAACACCCAACCGTACTATCTCTCCATTCCAGAAAAATCTATATTTAAGAGGGAAGGTGGCCTGGAATAGTAAAGCCTTTGGACATGCCAGGTTTGAAGTCCTGCTGACCCCTCTATGACTGCAGCCTCCTTTCCCCCACTAAACCTAGTTCTTTATCTGTAAAATGGGAATGCCACTAATCCTTGCTCCTTGGGGCATGGCTGGATGATAAGAATGAGCACACAGTGCCAGGCCCACAGGAGGTGCTTCTGCCCTGACCCAATTTACAGGAGAAAAAAACCAAGAGGCAGACAGGGAAGTAATGAGGCACACTGAGATAAGAAAGTGGCAAAGCAAGCAGAAACCGGGTCTACCTGCTCCAAAGTTCAAGACTTTTTCCATACCGATCTGACGTGGGTCAGCCAACTCTGTCTATAATGTCTGCCTTATCCATGTTCCACCTCTACTATTAAAAGTTCAAGACTTTTTCCATACCAACCGATCTGACGTGGGTCAGCCAACTCTGTCTATAATGTCTGCCTTATCCATGTTCCACCTCTACTATTAAAGGCTTTTCTTTAAGTCTTTAACACAAATTTATTTTTTTTTAAAGTTTTTGGGTCACACCTGGCAATGCTCAGGGACTACTCCTGGTTCTACACTCAGGAATCACTCCTATGGCCTTATGGGATGCTGGGGACCAAACCTAGGTCAGCAGGGGCTAAAGCAATAGCACAGCGGGTAGGGCATTTGCCTTGCATGCGACCAACCCGGGTTCAATTCCCAGCACCCCATATGGTCCCCTGAGCACCGCCAGGGGTAATTCCTGAGTGCAGAGCCAGGAGTGACCCCTGTGCATCAATGGTGTGACCCAAAAAGCAAAAACAAAACAAACAAAAAAAACCCTAGGTCAGCCATGTGCAAGCAAAGTGTCCTACCCCCTGTATTGTCTCTACAGTCCCCATAAATTAATTTTTCAAAGAAAGTAATAGCGTCACAGAAATGGCCCAAAGGACTAGGGCTTATGCTTTCATTGTGGGCATCCAGGTTCAATCCCTGGTACCATATGGTTCCCACTGTTCACTGTAACCACAGAGCACCGAGACAGGAGTAGTCACTAAGCACCACTGGATGTGACCCTCTAAAAGCAAAACTATATATCACTACCATGCATGGAAAAATCAATGTACTACTAAAAATAGAAATAAATGTAAGGACACCCAACAATGCTACTAACTTCTAGTTTGCTACTATAGCTTACCTAAGGCCCAAGGTCCAAGGTGCTGGTTAGAAATGAGTTTAGCAACTGTTAAGAGACGGGAACCATACAAATATACAAATACTCTCCTACTCAGAGGAAACCTAAGTCTTCCATCAAGAGACCTTAGAATTCTGTGATCGAGGGGGCTGGAGCAATAGCACAGCGGGTAGGGTGTTTGCCTTGCACGCGGCCGACCCGGGTTCCATTCCCAGCATCCCATATGGTCCCCTGAGTACCGCCAGGAGTAACTCCTGAGTGCAGAGGCAGGAGTAACCCCTGTGCATCGCCAGTGTGACCCAAAAAGCAAAAAAAAAAAAAAAAAAAAAAAAAGAATTCTGTGATCGAGAATAAATTGCTTCAAATGTTTAGATCCAACAGACTCAGTGCACAATCCAACCCCATCCAGAGCCCCAGGATCAGAATCTCATTTCATCAAGATTCCTGGTGAACCACGGAGGAAGAACTGCCTACAGAGGCTACCTCTAGAGTAAACTATTTCCCCTGTGCAGTGCCAAGGACTGAACTGGGCCATATAGTGCTGGAGATATAATCCAGGTAGGCAGTATGCAAGGCCAGCACCCCACTGCTATATTCTCTGGCCCAGCTTCTTTTTTGGGGGTGGGGAGGGGCACACCCAGCAATGCTCAGGGATTACACCCGGCTCTACACTCAAGAATTTCTCCTGGCAGTGCTCAGGGGACCATGTGGGATGACAAGGATTGAACCTGGGTCCGCCACAAACAAGGAAATCACCTTACCTGCTGTACTATCTCTCCAGTCCCCTAGCCCCAACTTTAAACGTACTTTTAAAAGAGCTATTTGTATGGTTCCTGTCTTTTAACAGTTGCTAAACTCATAAACATACTTTTAAAAGAATTCCAAAATCATCATGGTTAACTGTCCAATATCATCAAGATACTGCCCTAACAGCTCTAAGTGTGCCAGGACTGGAGAGGTAGTTCAGTAGGTAGAGCATTTGCCATGCATGTGGCTGATCTGGGTTTGATCCCTGAGGCCTCAAGTGGTCCCCTGGCTGACCAGGACTGATTCCTGAGCTCAGGGCCAGAATTAAGTTCTGTGCACCACCAGCTATGGCCCAAAACCAAAAACAAAGTGTATCAAACTCATACACACACACACACACACACACACACACACACACAATTCTGGTTATTGCCACCAACAAATAGTCCTACACAGGGAGTTCTACATCGAAACTAAAACTGGATTAAGAGGGGCTGGAGAGACAGTACAGTAGGTACAAGCCTTGTCAAGCAGGTAGCCAGCTGTCCTGGGTTTGATTCAGCACCTCATATGGTCCCCCGAGGCTCGCCGCCAGGAGTGATCCCTGAGCATAGAGCCAGGAATGAGCCTTGAGCACTGCTGGGTTGGCCCCAAATCCAAAAGGCAAAAAGAAGGGGAAGAAGAGGAGTCGGGGGTCAAATGGAAGAGACAGAGAAGGCTGAAAAAACGATTCAATGATATTTTAGGGCCAGGGATATAGCTCAGCAAGAGAAGCACTTGCCTTGCATTTGTGAGAACCCGGACCCAATCTCTGGCATCATGAGGAAAAACATTTTTAGGGGGTTTGGGAGATGGCTCAAAGGGCTGCTGTCCATGCTTTGGAGCTCCTAGATTTGATCCCTGGCACCACATGGTTGAGCACAGCTGGGAATGACCCCGGCGTACAGAGCTGGGAACAGACAGCAACACCGCTGGGCCTGGCCCCCCAAATAAGTATAAAATTAAAATTTGTATTTCTAGAGCTGGAAAGATAGTACAGTAGCTAAGGCCTGAACACCCCAAACCAAAACTTCTGTCACTGTCACTGTCCTCCCGGTGTTCATCGATTTGCTTGAACGGGCCCAGTAACGTCTTCATTTTTTTGAAACTTGTTACTGTGTTTGGCATATTGAATACGTCGCGGGTAGCTTGCCAGGCTTTGCCGCGAGGGCAAGATACTCTCGGTCACTTGCCAGGCTCTCCGAGAGGGGCAGAGCAATTGAACCTGGCTTGGCCGGGGTAACTGCGCGCAAGGCAAACACCCTACCGCTGTGATATTGCTCCAAACTTAAAAATAACAAAACAACAACAACAAAACAAGGAGGGGAAGAAGTTTAAATTTCTAAAACCTAAAAAGTTATGACCATCAAGCTGTTCTCTGTGGTTTGTTTTGGTTTCTGGTCCATAGCCAATGGTGCTTGGAATTTACTCCTAGCGGGGATCCAGGGAACACGATTCAATCCAGGATTGAACCACGGTTGGCTGCATACAAGGAGAACACCTTTACCCCTCTATCTCTCATTACTTTTTTTCCCTTTTGGTACTTGCCCCATACCCCGCAATACTTGGGCAATCTCCTGGGTTTCCACTCAAGGGGACCATACATGGTGCCAGGGATCAAAACTTTATAGACTATGTGCAAGACCAGTACCCAACCTGCAGTACTATCTCTCTGGACCCTTCTGTAACATTACCTGTAATAATAAAACTCTGAAGCTGGTCTAAATGTGGGGGACAAATAGATAGCATAGCAGTATTGACCTGAGTACGATCTCCAGCATCCCCAAGCACTGCCAGGAGTGATTCCTGAGTGCAGAGCCAGGAGTAAGCCCTGAGCATCACGGGTGTGACCTAAAAAGCAAAATAACAACAAAACAAAAATTCCTATATATTTCTTAAGCTAGAATATGACTTGTTATTGCAGATTTTGGGCATTTGAGTCACACTCAATGCTATTACCAGCATTGCTCTGGGGACCATGGTACCAGAAATTGAACTGGAGTCAGCCATGTGAATAGTTACCCTGTAATATCTCTCTGTCCCTTGTTATATATTTGTAAAAAACAAACAAAAAATATATACTTTCACAAAGAACTATCTTTCTGTGGTTCTCTTAAGTAAGTTGAACTGAAGATTTAACTGGATCCAATCTTTTATGATTTACTAGCGAGATTTTATTTTTTTGGGGGGGAACTTTAGTTACTGAAATGTGTGGTATAATGATGACTCCAATTCACTAAACCATTGGAGGCAGTGCTATGAGCTTTTAGAAGCTATTTGATATATATCATACTCAGAAGCTCAATAGATTTTCCTGAACCCACTAAAAGTGATATGAAGGACCCCAGGATAGGTAACAGTATTTGAGTCAAAACTCAAACTCCCAATAATCTATTAAATTTCTCTTCCCCCACTTCCCTTTATTTAAAATGCTAAACTCAAATGTGACTCCCCCCACACACACACACAAAGAAAACCTGCAATGCTGCAAAGATTCTGCCAAAAAACTTTAAAAATAAAACCACACCCATCGTGATGATCACTGGTGCTCTCTAATGCAAAGTACGATTTAAATAACTCAGCGTGCTAAAGATAGAGCTGCCTGTGTGTGCGTTAAGAGTTCAATGTCTGCAATCAGTGTGACAAAGTGAGGAGACACAATGTGTCACCATGATTAACAGAGCCTGAAAACATGAAGGTTCCAGGCTGCTGTGCAGATGTGAGATGCTGATGAGCTGATTGTGAGTATCTTCCACTGCCAAGAAACTGACTCAAAAAACCTCACCCCACAAAGTCTGGGAAAAAGCCCAGAATGAAGTCACCAGAAAACAGAAGAGAAAAAGAGAGAGTAGTATCCAACTCAAAGCTCAGTCACTCAGCCTGGGCTGGCTGGAAGAGCCTTTGAAGAAGGTCCCACACCCCTAGTTTGCATAGAAGAGAGGGAGGCCCAGAGAGGCTGACTTACTAGCCCCAGGTCACACCACAAGCTGCTAATTGCTATTAGAACCCTCGCCTCTCCACCCCGCAGTTACAGACCTGATTTAGACCCACCCCCCAGAGGGAGGGGTAACCTAGTTTATCATTTCAATAGAGTGCTGCCAGCTAGCCCAGTAACTGACACCTCAAGTTTGTTTAAATAGATAAGGGTTTTCCCTACAGTTCTTCAAACTGCTTTGATGTCTTTGTAGTTGCTGTTAGTTTTTGACCACACTCAGTTGTGCTCTGGGCTTACTCCTGGCTCAATGCTCAGGGATTACTCCTGGGAGGTGGGGGGAGAGGGGGAGGAGGAGGCTGACACAGACCACATATGGGCCAAGGATCTAGAGTCGGGGTGGGGGGTGGGGTCATGTGCCTGCAAGGCAAGTACCTAACCACTCCCAACCTCTTGACTTTTTAAAGTCAATGTCCTTTTTTAAAACAGCATTTAGAATCAGTGATTAACCCAAGAGGTGGCATAGGGGTTACGGAGCTCGCCCGCATGCTGTCAACCCTGGTTTAATACCCCACACCTCATGGTTCCTTCCTAAGCATTGCCAGGAGTCACCAAAATATAAAATTAAAATTAAAAAATTACCCAGGTATGGAAGAGAAAGGTTTTTGACACCAGAGATGTATACTGCCCACCTGAAAAAGAGGCGCATGTGGGGAGAGAGGGTCTGATGACTGGCTGGGCATCCAATGACTGAGCGAGCTATCTGCCTTTTCAGGGCCTCCTCTTTCCTCTCCGACAAGTGGGATTAATACCTCCATACATGGCTGCTGTGAGCACTGAAGGAGACAAGTATATGGTGCGTGGGCCATTGCTCGGCTCAGTATGTGTCACTGCATTCTCATGATCATTAACAACCCTGAGTTTTTTTTTTTTTTAGTTACTACTAACCGAGCGCATCTCAAGCTTTAATGAACACAGGAAACATCCAGATCTTGGATGCAAAACGCAAATGGGCTTATGAGATTTCAGCTGAGATTCTGCATTTCTAACAAGCACACATAAGGGAACACACTTTGAGAAGCAAGGATCTACCTAATCCAGCCCTTAGCAAGTGCTTAATACTATAAATTAGAAGTTCCCAAACTTATTTGGCCCTTCCAGAAAAAGCATCACTCAGTGAGAACATGAGATCTAAGCTGCAACCACGGAATTTTGTAATGTCTTTGGTGGGGAGGATGGAGTATGGGGACACTGGTGAGGACGTTGACGCTGGTGCTGGGATTCGTGTCGCAATATTATATGCCTAAAACTCAACTAGCAGGAACTTTGTAAATCATGGTTTCTTAAAGCAAACTTTTTTTAAAAAGCATAAACACTGATACCATTGTAACCATGTTGCTGTACCTATAATAATAAAATAAAGTTCCGGAAAACAAAAAGGAAAGGAAAAGTATAACTCAGTACCCCGGAATCTACCTCTTTAAGCAAAAAGAAAGTGCACCCACCACACACAAAATTGCACCGGGGTCTACTACTGCCTCTCTGGATGGTGCCGGGGAGTGTCCTGGGAGCAGGGGAAAGGATCATTCAGTTTGGGAAACACTGCTCCAACCAAAAATGGATGACCTCTTTTTGTTGTTGTTGTTGTTGTTATAATTTGATTTTTATTGAAACCAAATTATATTTTGTTTTTTTTTTGTTTTTTTCCACTAAAAAACATTTTATTTTATTTTTTTCCAGACTTACATATTTTTGTGCTTGGGTTTCAATTATACA
>JAOXYA010080941.1:0-11333 GCA_028565675.1 Sorex palustris
AAGAAGGAAGGAAGGAGGGAGGAAAGGAGGAAGGGAGGAGGAAGGAAAGAAGGAAGGAAGGAAGAAGAAAGAAAGAAAGAAAGAAAGAAAGAAAGAAAGAAAGAAAGAAAGAAAGAGAAACAAACCAGCTTGCATGACTAGCACCTCACAGAAGGGCAAGAAGGACACCCACAACATGATGTTACAGCCAGTGTCTCATTAAATCTGTGTTCTCTAGTGGTTGGGGGTGGTACTTGTTTTCCTCCTTGCTGCTCAATTCTGCTAAGAGCACTCTTTAGTTGCCTATTAAATAATTGATTTGGCTACAATTTTATAATTATAGGAGCCTCCAGTAGCTATATGTACTCTATCTTCTCAGATCAAATTACTCAGAACCACATCCCTAGCCTGCATGAGAAAATATGGAATTTTGCAGAGTTATTGCCCTCTTTTTCTATTTTGTCACCCCCCAGTAGGAACTCTCCCTCCCAGGTTAAAAGCTTTGCCTTAGTTATATCTGAGCCATGACATAACAGGATACTCATCTCTTAATGCTGCTTGGAATAGTCATCTTTCCACTTGGCCTCCATGATCCCCATCCCCTGGTATTCAAGCCATTTGTGTAATCATCCCAATTCATTCAATACTGAGTCTACTGACTCATGGTTCATGAAGAGAATTTGTAATAGTGGGTTATCAAAGCTGTAGTAACAATGGGTAGGGCACTTGCCTTGCATGCGGCCAACATGGGTTTGATCCTTGGCACCCCATATGGTCCCCTAGTCCCCATCAGGAGTGGTCCCTGAGCACAGAGCATGTGTGAACCCTAACCCCTCCAAAAAATAAGACATGGGCTGTCATTTCTGTGATTAAGTACACAAAGCATCTATTGCATTCTCTTCTTTACATACTCTGAGATTAGACAGTATATGGTGTGAGGACAGGCCCAAAATGGACCACCAGAATTAATTTAGCTTAGCTTAACAGGAACCCACATTGCAAAATAACTGGTTTTTCTGCCCCTGAGCCAGGGCCCCTGAGTGAGGAATTCAGATACAGGTGTCCCAAATTGCAAGTCACGAGAAAGGGGGAGTCAGAACAGATAACCAGATGTCTCTCACAAGCCCCATGTCACAAGACCCAGGACTGCCCTAAAAAACAGGATGTTCCTAAGCACTGATGCAAATGCTGATCTTTAAACTATAGGCTAAGAAGTGATGAACCCGAATTGGATTGGTTAGGAAAGTATCTGTTATTACAAATCTACTGGCTATGAAATGCACGGGCTCTGCTGTAATGGTCGGTGAAGGCCTATATAAGATCTTTTTTGGAGAAACTCGGGGTCCTTTACCCAACCTGCCAGACCTCCATGTCTGTGTAGGCAGTTGGACCCTGGCTAGCCAGTCTTAAAATAAACCCTGCTTGCTGTTTGCAGTCTCTGGAGTCTCTTTGTCATTAGAGGGAGATCTCAATCCATGCCCTAACAATCTGAAGAAGAGAAACTGGTATGGAATATTTGCCTTTTGTTGTGGGATTTAAACAAAAAACAACACAGTATGAAACAAATATTCAAGTCCAAGGAAAATGGTACAAAAAAGACTGGTCAATGGTTATAAATTACTAAAAGGTTGTGAAAGCTGTAGTGTAGTTAACACAGAGGAGGGTCCATTATGACAACATTAGTTGCAAATGCTAACTCTGGACAAGAACTGAATGCTGGAACATGTGAATGGATGCAGCGAATGAAAGGCACATCAAAGCCCAAATAAAAATGGTCGGTTGCCCATCCACCCGCCAAAGAACGGAAGGTCTATACATTCTAGGCCGGCTTCGCACGTGAGGCCATGAAGGTCTATAGGAAAGGAGGATGTGAGCACAAATAGGATCCAAAGGGTCACATCGGCCCAAAGTCTGGGACTCTATAAGAGTTCCATGACAGGGGACGGGGGACATCATGCGAGCCATCAAAGCATTGCGAGGGCCCAGGGGATCTCAGAGGAAACAAGAAGACATGGCTCAAAGAACAAGAACTAAAGTAAGGAGCAGGGAGGGGAGAGGGACCTCAGGGTCCCCCGAGTGGGGTGATCTGTGTAGGTCATCACTATGGTCACCAACCCCACCTTCTGACCATCTAAGTATCTTGCTGAAATTGAGCAATTCTTTTAAAGACAGTGTGTGAAACAAAAGCATCTAAAAATGCTCGCATGGGCTAGAGATGTGAAATCTAGCTAGGGGCCACCTTTTTCCTATTTCTCAACCTGACAAAGACATCAATAGGACAAAAAGCTTCCTGAATTAGTGTTGGCATTCAAACTGGGGGCATGAAGAGATGGTGACAAGGTCCTGAAGATGGAGTCCTGAGAGGGAGATGAGTGTACTAGTCAGAAAGACCCCTACAGGGTTCCCCACCAGTGCCCCCTGTTGAACGGGCAGAATCCATCCCTGTTCAATTACATTGTACCACCTGAAGCTGCTGGAGAAGAAGACCAGGGACCCAGGCAACAGCCCCGAGTACACATGAAATCTGCTGCCACCTTCATTTGTAACTTTTTGATATGCAAAACAGAGTAAAACCTATGTTGTAGGCACTGCTTAAATAATTGTCCTCTATGACAATATCAGGTGCACATGATCACTCTGGACAGGAATTGAGTTTCATTTACTGTGTACTTCTTTTATTGTATTTAGGAGGTCACACCGAGCAGTGTCCAGGGCTTCCTCCTGGTTCTGAGCTCAGGGACCCCTTCTGGTGGGCTAGTGGGGCCTTCTGGCATGCCGAGGATTCAAAGGCAGATCGACCTTATGCAAGGCTAGCACGTGACCATGGTACGCTCAGTCTACTCCCCAGTCTTTTTCTTAGAGAAGCCCAGTGGAACTTGTACCATCTTGAGGGACATAAGGCTGGACCTGTTTGGGGGGAATTTTCAAAACAAGTATGATCCAATTGAACAAAGAAATCTGGAATGGATGCTGGGGCTTGGGGTAGCTTATTCGGGGAACTGAACATGTTGTTGTTAAAGGATGAATGGGAGTGGCCCGAAGGATACTGTGCACTTCAGCCAACTCAGAGTAATGTGAGCTAACACACCTCCCCATGGTCTGAGGTTTGATTACTAGCATTTGCTTCAGAGTCACTTGAACTTTGTGAATGCTGGAACATGCTGATAGATGCAGCTGATGGAAGGCACATCAAAGCCCAAATAAAAACGGCCAGTTGCCCATCCACAAGCAAATGAAAGGAAGGACTATAGATTCTAGGCCAGCTTCACATGTGAGGCCATGAAGGTCTATAGGAAAGGAGTATGTAAGCACAAGTAGGATCCAAAGGGTCACATCGGCCCAAAGTCAGGGTCTCTATCACACTTCCATGACAGGGGACGGGGGACATCCTGCGAGCCATCAAAGCATTACAAGGGCCCAGGTGATCTCAGAGAAAACAAGTAGACATGGCTCAAGGAACAAGAGCTAAAGAGCAGGGAGGGGAGGGGGACCTCAGGGTTCCCCGAGTGGGTGTGGTCTGTGTATGTCATCGCTATGGTTACCAACCCCACCTTCTGACCCTTTATGACATGTCAGCGCTTCATAATGGAAGTGGGACTATATATACAGGCCCTTTTTGCTCAGGGTTTCAGTTTCCTATGGAATTCTGTAGGAAATGCCTTTACCTTACTCCTTTTGTCCTCCCTGTGAGGACCCACCTAAAAATAATTTCTTCATTTATGTTGATTTGCTCCTGCTTCTGTTCACTATCTTAACTCTCTCTGTCTACCTGCTCAACCACTATGTATTTGACCGGCCTAACTTACATCAGGTAAGCACACAGGGCGAGCTCCTGAAGTATTTCGTGGCAGGCCTGTGTCTAAGACTGAATTTGTTCACTTCAGTTCACTTCAGTGAAGTCGCCACCAGTGTGGGCCAGCCTGAAAAGACTGAAATAATGTAGTATTCTTGTAAATGATTCAGGGAAGAAATGATTCACACCACTCTGGTGTGCTCTAAGATTGACCGAGTTTTTTGGTGATTGAAAGGAGAGAACCCACAATCTCACTCTTCCTTTTCCTCACAGCCTCGAAGGAGAGCTAGGCAACGTCGGCGACGCCGGAGAAGGAGAGGTAAGGAGCTCTCCCAAGAGAGACCTTTCTCCCGAAAGCAGGCACCTCTGAATACTGAGGGGTGCTGGGTGGTGCGGGAGGTTCTTTGTGACTCTCAAGGGACAGAGCTGCCCGGCGCCTCTCGGAGCGCTGGAGAAGAAGCTCTGCTGCTGCTCCCCAGACACGAGCCCCTCTTGCTTCTCTAGGGACCACACTAAGGTGTGACCGGCAGACGGGGCAAGAAATCTTGATGACCATCATGACCACGAGGTGATTCCTCTTTCCATCTTCCCCGATCCAATTCCAGAGTCCTGGTGGTAGTGCCCATGGACAGGGGTGGGGGAGTCCTGGTAATGGGGTGAGAATACGCCTGGGAGGAGGGCCGGAGGCACCGTGTCTACTGTGATATGACGAGAAGCCTAAGGAGGAGCAGACTGCACGGGGCGCCCTTGCCCTGCCAGCCAGAAGGGCGGCTAGGGTTTCTCCTGGATTGATCCCTGTGCTCTGTGTCCTCTGCAGACACCAGATTGCCATGCGCTGGCAGGGGACATCAGACCCGCAAACCACCACCGTGCCCTGCTGGGGAGGAGCCGCCGCAAGACCTGACATCCGCAACCTCCCCCGGCCTGATCACTTTCCCCGCCGCGCGTCTGGCTCTACCATCATGGGTGCCCCGATGCCACCCACTGTCTTTGGGTCTTTTCTCCCGCCACCCTCTGCACCCCTCCTCCCTCTCACCCGCTTCCTAAGTCCATCGCCTTTGCTCTGCCCTCTGATACTCTCGTGCTGGAATCGGCTCGCCGGCCCCCGACTTCTCTCGGGGCCGCCTCGTCCCCCTCAGGCACCTCTGGCCCTGCCCTCCCATGGCCATTCTCCACCACGGGGGGCTCAAACATCTGGGGCCTGTCGGTTGCGGAGGTTTCGGTCCCAGGCTTCCCTAGTGGCTCTCAATGAGGAGGCGGATCTGGCCGGCGCCGCCGTGGCCATCGAGGGCCCCCCGGCTGGTCCTCGGTCCCTGGACACCGTCAGGGGAAAGACTCCCCGAGCTCGCAAGCCCCGCTGGGAAGAGGAGATGGACAAGATCGAGGTCCTCGAGGAGGTGGAGGTGGCCCCAGAGCCTGGAAGTTGTGAAGCTGCTGGGGGGTGGGCAGAGGAGCCAGATTCCGGGGACGGGTGGTACAGGAGATCTCGGGGCGTCAAGCTCCAGGAACCGCAGCCCCGCAGCATTTTAAAGAACCGGAGGTTCATCCGCTGGGAGGGTCCCGCTGAGGACGCTAGAGAGTGGACGTGGGAGTGGTCGGGCCACAAGGCTGGCCGAGTCAGGGGCCGCTGGGAGGTGACGGGGCTCAGGCGCGCCAAGAGGGTCCGGTTTATCCTTCCTAAACCGCTCCCGAGGTCAGTTCGTTTCCGAAATTTTCTGCGGAAAATGTTCTGCTGCGCAGAAAGCAGAACACTTCAATAAAGTGCTTTTGTCCAATGACTATGGTGGCTAACCGAGACATTCTGTGGTGGGAAAGGGGACGAGGGGGCCAAGTGACTCGGAGCTTGGGCTCAGGGAGAGACCGGGGGTGATGCAGCCCCTCGACTTGGCCTTGCAACCCTTGCAGCAACTTTGGAAAGTAGAAGGATGCGCCTCCTCCACTTACCTGGCGAAGGTCGGAGCTATCTCAGACTTCCTGATAATGGAGTGTGGCCCAGCCTCCCTAGCATTCACATTCTAGGGCCACGACAGCAAGAGAATCAAGGATACAGACGCTTCCCCCCAAGAACTGTAACCAGACAAAGTTCAAGTCGACCAGACTAACGGGTTGGGGAGGACTTCTCCATGGAAACAAGGGGTCCCCCTGTGGAAAGGCACCCTCGAGAAGTGCCCGCAAACCAAGGCATTAGCCTTGGCTTCTGTGCTGACACACTCAGCAGCACTGTGGGAGAGGGACCCTCACCTGGAAGCCATGGTGACCTGGGGCACCTAGAGCTGAGAAAAGGGAAGCAATGCCTCCTGGGAGAGCAGGGAAATGGGGATGTGAGCCACAACTGCCATAAGACTTTGTCCTCTGAGGGCGACCCTGGGGAAGGAGCTTCTCCAGCTCCTGACTCCCCCTGCTCCCTTCCCCACAGTGGGTCCAGGTACTGCACCGGGATGCAGGGCAGAGTGTCCCACACAGCATCCTGCTGCCTATGCAGGGACAGTCCATGTGTCTTTGACAATGATGGTCTGTCGGGATGCTGTCGGGCATGCCTCCCCCTCTGAGGATATTTTCTGGGTTCCTCCTTATAGACACACAGGACAATACACATGACTCTTAGCTACTTATGCATTGGTTTCTGTGAAGGAGCTGCCCCCTGACGTCTTCATGTTTTTGCTGTCACTGATGTTGGTGGGCCCCACGTGTAGCTCATGTGAAGTGGGAGAAGTCCATCAATTTTTCCCGATCTGCCTCTGCCACCCTGGACCCAGGGTTACCGGGTTCCCGTATCACCCCCAGAAAGGAATTTCATGAGTAAACAAGCAGTGAAGTAAAATTGATTTTATTTGGTGGGTTTTGAAGGTGTGGAAAGGGTGAGAGAGAGAGATACAGAGAGAGAGAGAGAGAGAGAGAGAGAAACAGACACACAATGAAGAGAACAAGGGCTTCTCCAAGGGCAGAGAGAAGCCCTACACACATCGAGCATTAGACACGAAAGCATGAAGGTAAACATCTCATGAGGGGAGATACGGGCGACACATGGTCAGAAAAGTGGGAACAAGAGGCACATGGACTCCTCGGGCAGCATATGTGCATCCTTTTTAGTTCAATGTGGCTTTTATAAGGTTTCTCCAATCTGCCCCCATATTGGGCTTCTCCTAGGGAAAAGTCCATTGCTAAGAAGGTTAACAGGGAGGTTGGTAGTGGTGATGGTCTTCTTTGGGCTGAAGCACTAAAGAAGGGTATTCCAGGAATTTTCTTCCTGGGGAGGAGTCCAATCTCCTTAGGTTCCTTTGCTGCTCAAGGTCTTTCTGTTTTCTGCAAGATTGGCTTTTTCTATAGCCCTGGTAGTGGGCCTTGTACTGTCCACATCAGCACCAGGGGAAAATCCCTGGAATTCTCCCATCCGTGGAAACATTCACAATTTGGGTTATTAAAAACCTACTATGCGATTCTAACAATAATGTGACTTCAGTTAAGATGGCACCAACACCTAGATTTTGGAAAAACGTCAGCAGGGAGGCACTTCCAGAGAACTCAAAAATACAAGGTGAAATTCCTATGAGGCATCCATTGCAGAAATCTGTTTCAGAAAATCCCTGGAAAATCAGGAAAAACCAAATGCACTGGTTTTCCTTACCACTTTTATCTTAGCAGACACCTGGGCTTGGTGCTCCATAATGGACACCGAAAAAAGGCGAGAGCTCCATTTGACAAGTGCTCTGAGGAGGGTGGGGGGTTAGAAGGCACTTGGACGGAGAGGAAAGAAGCAGAGACTCCCAGACACTTGATTTTGCAAAGTAATGTTGGATCAACTCAAGGACAGGAGCCCCAGGTCGGAGCACTTCCCATGTGACCAAGGCTACAAGACCATAACTATGACCACCTCAAAGACACCTTTCATGCACCCCATTGATATGACATGTAACCCAGATTCAGCCTCCCTCCTGTTCTCTGGTGTAAGCTGCTTGGAGTTGGCCTATTTGAAATATGGCAAGGATTGATATTCTTCATCAGTATAGAAATTTATACCAGGTCATGTTGGGCCAGAATATATAGTTGGGAATCTATAGCTGGGATTATATACTTCCATAAAGATATACTTGGAGAGAATCATGCTGAGTCATGAATCTGAAGAAGAGAAACTGATTGGAATATTTGCCTTTTATTGTGGGATTTAAACAAAAACAACACAGTATGAAACTAATATTCAAGTTCAAGGAAATGGTCCAAAAAGACTGGTCAATGGTTATAAATTACTAAAGGGTTGTGAAAGCTGCAGTGTAGTTAATATAGAAGAGGGGCCATTATGACAACATTAGTTGCAAATGGATAAGAACTGAATATTGAAAGTAGGTGTAGGGATATTCATGATTATCTTTCTACATCCCTATTGCAAACCTTAATGCCCCAAATTAGAATGAGAAAGAGATAAAGAACACAGTTGCTAGCATGAAGAGTAGTTTGCTTTTTTTTTTTTTTTGCAAGATTGTGATTGGGAAAAATAATAAGAAATTTATATTAAATATAAGTAGAAAAAAGAGACAGGAGGATTGTTCTAAGGGTGGCAAGTGTGCCTCAAGTCCCAGGGGAGTTGGCAGTTGTGATAAAAAAGAAAAAAAGATACCAGTAGGAGAGAGCTGGAGACGGTCACTCTTGATATGAACTACATGCTGAATATAGGTAAAGGAACGCACATGATAACCTCTCAGTATCTGCATTTCAAACCCTGAGGCCTAAAGGAAGAGAGAGAGATACGCCCAGATATGATGTCAAGCCATAGAGGGGAAGAAATCTCACAGATCTTCATGATAATGAGGTGATTCCTTTCTCCTTCCCAGATCCAATTCTAGAGTTCTGTTGGTACCGCCCATGGACAGGGGTGAGGGAGCCCTGCTCATGAGATGAGAGTGAGGCCTGGGAGGAGGGCAGGAGGCACCATGTCTACTGTGATATGATGAGAAGCCTAGGGAGCAGCAGAGGGCACAGGGGCCCCTTCCCCTGCCAGGCAGAAGGGCATCTTTATTTTCTCCTGGATTGATTCTTTTGCTCTATCCTCTATAGACACCTCACCTGGCACCAGAATGCCATGTTCTGGCACTGGACATCACATGTGGAAACCATCAGTGCAGCCTGATGTGGAGGAGATGGAAGACATCAAAGTCTCAATCTCCCATGTGCTGATCACTTTCATACCAAGATTCTTGCTGTGCTATCATGTATGTGACTATGGTGTCTAGTTGGCTCCAGAGACCTGCAGTCTCTGTGCTTTCTTTCCCACCACCCCCTCCACCCTTCCTCCCTCTGGCCTGCTCCCTAACTGCACATCCTTTTTTGGCCCTCTTGCAGCATCTTCCATGGCTCTGCTCTCATCCCACCCATTTGCCTCAAGGCCTCTCTGTCCTCCTCATGTACTTCTCACCCCTCAGTCCCATTCTGATTATCCCTCACAGGCTCAAACATCTGGTGCCTGTATGGTATTGTACTTTTCTACCATGGTTCAACTTGGCAGTGTGTGCTGGCATCCTGCCCTGGGCTTTATGTCAGCTGGCCTCTTGGGCAGAGAGGGCCCTGATGGCCGTGGCCAAGAGGCCAAAGCACAGCACCCACTAATTACACTCAGCGGGCCCTCAGATTTTGTAATGCTCATGGTGCAGTAGCTGTTTGGTCATTTATTACAAATAATTCCTGGGAGATAGCGTTGGTGTTCTGCCTCCAATGCACTTGGCTGGAGCAGCCTGCCTCAGCCACAAGGCTCTGAGTTGCTCAGTGGTGAGGGAAGCTTTGAGGGTCCAACGCAGAGCGAACACAGTATACAGAACAAAGGACCCCTGCTTTGGGTCGACTCCTGGCCAGGCTTTGGTTTTCCATAGACCAACCATTATAGACACCTCCTATGAATGTCCCCTGAGTGCTCACTATTATTTCAATGACCTTGCTGTCACCTTCCTGTCCTAGACCATGTCCCCTCTCATGCTTCCTCTTGCCCTACCTCTGTCTTTTCCTGGGACCCCTTCACCCACACCCATGTCTCTGCCGCCTTCTCTGCCTGAGCCACAGCCGTCTGACCCCTCTATCCACCATGGAGATGAGACCCGCAAGGCGGCCGCAATCCTAGATACACAGGCTGGGCCTCGGCCCCTGGACACTGTTAAGCAAAGGACTGCCCAGTCACAGAAGCCTGTTGAAGATCAGCAGCCTCTAATTGAGGATCTTGAGTGGGACCCTCTGCCGAAAAGCAGCCCCCAAAGAAGTTACTGCGCTGGGATTCAGCAGAGATCCTTGACTCCTCCTGGGAGAAGCCGAGCAAGAGAGCTCAACCCATCAGGATCTGGGGGCACCGGGACCAACTGCCCATTACGCAGGGCAGAAGAGTTCAATTTACCCTCCCTGAGCCTGAATGTCTGCCAAATACAAACTGGTTCAAAAAAGCCATCAGCCAATTATTCTGCTGTCTTTCCCCCCAACAGATTTACAGAGTAAATAAATCAACTTTGGCTTTTAATGACTATGGTGGCTTCCTGGGGCATTCTGTAGTGGGAAAGGGGATGAGGGGCCAGTGACTTGGAGCTTGTGCTAAAGGAGAGACGGGGGATGATGCAGCCCCTAGAGATGGCCCTGCCAACCCTTGCAGTAACTTTGGAAAGAAGCATGTGCCTTCCCCACTACCCTGGGGAAGGTCGGAGCAATCTCAGATTTCCTAAAAATGGAGTATGGCCAACCCTCCCTCGCATTTCTGTTCTAGGGCGATTGCAAAAAGAGAATCAGGTGAAGATGCTTCCCCCAAAATGTGTGACCCGAACACAATAAGTTCCAGAAACATAAATAGACCGTCCACCTGCATATGGAGAATCTGAGCAGCCTGAGAGGTGATTGGGAGGCCTTCTCCATGGAAACACAGGGTGCCCTGTGGAAATACCCCTTGAGAAGTGGCCTCAAACCATGGGACTAGTTGTAGCTCCAGTGCTGAGACACTCAGCAGCACTATGGGAGAGGGACCCTGACCTGGATGCCACTGTAACTAGTGACACCTAGAGCTGAGAGAAGGGAAGTGATGCCTCCTGGTAGAGCAGGGAAATGGGGATGTGAGCAACAGTTGCCACAGAGGACCCTGGTTTAGGAGCTTCTCCTCCTCCTGAATCACCCTGCTGCCTTCCCCCAGTGGGTCCGGGTACTGTACTGGGATTCTGTAAAGAGTGTGCCACACAGTATTCTGCTACCCGTGCATAGTCCTTGTGTCTTTGAGGAGGAGAGGTCTGCAGGGATGCAGCCAGGTAGGTCTCCTCCTCTGGGGATGTTTTCCGGGTTTCTCATTAGAGAATACACAATAAACATGGCCCTTAGCTCCTTATACATGGTCTTCTGTGTAGGAGGTCTCATTTTTGTTTTTTTGTTTTCTTTTTTTAAATTTTTTTTTATTAGTGAAACACCATGAGGTACAGTTATAGACTTACAAATTTTTTGTGCTTGGGTTTCAGTTATACAACGATCAAGTACCCATCCCTCCACCAGCACCCATCCTCCACCACCACAGGTCCCAGCATCTCTCCCACCCCCCATCCCCCCCATCCCACCC
>JAOXYA010080964.1:0-11333 GCA_028565675.1 Sorex palustris
TCCTGGCAGTGCTCAGGGGACCATATGGGATGCTGGGAATCGAACCCGGGTCGGCCGTGTGCAAGGCAAACGCCCTACCCTCTGTGCTATCTCTCCAGCTCCTTTTTTTTTTTTTTGCTTTTTGGATCACACCCAGCGATGCACAGGGGTTACTCCTGGCTTTGCACTCAGGAATTATTCCTGGCGGTACTCGGGGGACCATATAGAATGCTGGGAATCGAACCCGGGTCAGCCGCGTGCAAGGCAAATGCCTCACTCTGCTCCAGCTCCCACCAACACCATTCTTTGGGGAAAATCAAAATTTCTGTTTTCAAAGGCATCACAGAGCTGACCGGAAGGGATGTCCCCTCCCACCCACTTCATCCCACTCCCCCTCAGCCCCTCTCTGAGTTTTCCTGCGACCCTCTGACTCTCCTTCAATAGACCCCCCCACACACACACACATCTAGGGTCTTTCAGTTTTCAGCTATCTGGGGTCTCTCCGTTTGCAAACGGACGGTGCGCCCCATTCAGGCCTCTCTGGACAGCTGAGGGAGCTGCCCTGGGGGGCCCCCACAGCAGGTGGCCAGGCGGAGAATTGTGTGTGGCCTTTGAAGAATGCACCCAGCACACAGTACAGCCCCCCTTTACAGGAACAGAGGCAGGCAGGAAAAGGCTCCCAGTGTCGGCCAATTATTATTTATTAAGATTCACCTTCCCCTTTCTCCCACAGAACTGTAACCAGCTTTCTCTTTTTTCTTCTTCCCTCTTTTAAAGTCAAACTTGAAACAACAACAACAAAGTCTTTTTTTAAAATTACATTCTCCCTGAAGTATATATATAAAAAATAAAAAAACTGGATGTAGGCGCAGGGATGAAGCTCAGTGGCAGGATAATTATTTGCCTTGTGTGCATGAGGCCTTGGGTTCACTCCCCATCACCACACAAACAAAAACAACCCTGAAACCTGGATATAATCCTCTCAAGGTTTAGCATCCTTTTAAATCATGTCTTTATATACTTTTAAAAACGTGTGTGTTTTGAAGAAGCTGAACACCATTTCCCTGACCCTCTTCTGCCACCCTCCACCTTAGCTCTGCCTGACCACACCCCGCGCCTTTGTTTATCCTACAGAAGCTCCAACTCACCAATTTTGCGCTTCAGACAGAACGAAAAGAATAAGATTTACAAGTAGGATACATTCCGCACCCTTACTGAAACAAAACAGATTTGCACGGGGTGGGTGTTTTGGTGAAACCCACATCCAGTACTGGAAGGTTCTGGCACTGACTGACCCGGTGCTGCCTGCTCGTCCTCCCTCCTCCCAGGTAAGGTCTGTTCAGTCACCTACACTCAATCCTCTTCCCATTCTTCCCGACTTGCTGGGGGGCCATCAGATGCCCAGACACCACCTGGGTATGGGAGACCCTCTTCTGCACACGGCCCCGAGGACAACCCTTGCCCTGACACTCCAGAGGGAGAAATCAGAGGACCAGTAACACACAGCAGATGAAAACAACAAACCAACAACAGAATCCCCATCTGTCCCGAGAACCGGGCTATGAAATATGACACCCAGCGCAGAGGAAAGGGAGGGGGATGGAGGGAGAAGGGGTCCTGGCAGGCGTGTGGAGAAGGGAAGCCTTAGAGGAATGCCCTTGTGAGAAAATAAGGTTCAAAAGGGGTAAAATGATGGCTCTCACACAGATACAAAAAAAAACAAAGACAGGTTAAAGGCTTCGTTTCCCTCTGTTCGTCAAGGCGGGAACCAGGCTGTCATGATGACAGGCTCAAAAAATCATCAGAATAATCGGGACACATATAGATTAAGAACACTGCGATGAAGGCGCCCAGGGAGGCAGGGGTGGGGAGATGCCAATCACACGCTGGAAGCCAGGGCACATTTGCATGTCTATAGACAGGAGCGCTACTGCAAGGGCTGATGTGTAATTAACAAGGTTGTAAAATAGCATCCCGGGTAAAACGGAGTCACATCAGGCAGAGGGGTTTTCTCCGGAGTCTAGACTGCAGCTGTTTCTCGCTGAAGCACAATTGTTCCCTTGACTTGCTGCAGCAGGTAAGAGAGGGAACTGCACTGCTCTCTTTGGAAGCCTGGAGCTTGGGGAAGCGGAGAGGTGAGAGCCAGCAAGTGCTGCTGGCTAGAGAGATTGTGGCTGGAGAGATAGTGGCAAGGCCAAGCTGGGTTCAATCCCTGGCATCCCATAGGGTCCCCCAGAGCTCCAACTGGAGCGATCAGAGCCAGGGGTAGGTAGGTCCCCTGAGCAGCACTGACTCTGGCCAACAAACAAAAACAAACGCAAATGCAAGTAACGGATCTGCCTGGCTCTGGGGCTGGGGGGAAGGAACTGACCTTTCTGGACCTCAACAGACTCCCAGATCAAGGGAAGAATGTAATCAATTGAGCCGACAAGGAGTTAGATGCCAGCCCTGTATGACAGGTCCTGCACTTGAAGTCTACGTTGGCACAGAGTTTGTGTCATCCAAGTTCTTACAAACACTTTATTTTATTGTTGAGGCTGGGACACGCCTGGGATGCTTGGGTGACCACCGTGTAGGTATCAAACTGGGCCTTGACCTCTGTCCTCTTCCCAGTCCCTTATACTTTTAAAGCAGCAGGAAACCCCCTCCAAGGAGGGCAGGGTGAGGTCACTGAGCTTCCGCTGACTCAGAGGCATCTTTGAGACTTTGCCCGTGTGGGTGCTTGGTTTATTAGGCAAGGCCTCCGCCCTGGGAACCTGGACTTCAGGGAGAACCCTCAGCTATGTAGTAGCTGCCATTATTCTGGTGACTTGGAACAGGACTGTCCAAAAGAAGACTACCACCAAAAGAAGTATTTTTCTTTTTCTTTTCTTTTTGTTTGTTTTTGGGCCACACCGGGAAATGCTCAGGGTTCATTCCTGACTTTGTGCTCCAGGATCACTCCTGGTGGGCTCAGGGAACCATATAGGATGCCAGAAATTAAACCTGAGTCAGTCGTAGGCAAGGCAAATGCCCTACCCAAGGTACTCTCGCTCTGGCCCTAGGAACCACTTTTCTTTATTAAGTGACGGCAAAAAACTCAGATCCCTGAGTGTGTGTGCGTACGTGTACACACACACACACACACACACACACACACTGATTCACTGATTCCAGCTGAAGATACACTGTTTTGGGGCTGGAGGGATAGGCCAGGAGTTAAGGCACTTGCCCTGCCTGTGGCCAACCCCAGTTCCATGCCCAACACCAACAAGCATCACAGGGTGAAGTCCTGGGGGCCCCTAGACATGCTGGATGTGGCCTCTGAGGCATCTGAGCACTGCCAGGATGGCCCAAGCAATCCCCAGCACTGCAGGGCCCAGGGAGCCCTGAACCCACAGGTCCTGCCTCTGAGCCATCTGCCAGGTTGGCTGAGAATCACCAACAACCACGCCATCTTCCCTAATACCCCAGGACTGCTTTACTAGCTGGGGGAGGGGGCATATGGGAGTGGGGGGAGCTCAGCATACTTTGCATTCACACTGTGGGAATACACGCACTCCAGGGCCTTCTTGCACTTATAGAGAATCTCCTAGCATTCATCACAGATGAGTTGATTTTTTCAAATTATCAAAAGCCCTATCTTTGTCTTCTCTGTACCCACTGGGTATTGTTAAACCTTCACATCTACCAAGCACTTTCTCTGCTTTATCTCATTCAATTTCCACCATTGCCAATAAAACTGAGGATTACTTGCAGGCAGGAGGTCTTCTGGAACAGTTTCAGAATGAGTGAGCAACATCCCACCACTCCCTGTTGTTCACCTGACCATGGTAAGGATCGAAAGCAAGAATGCATGCACGGGGAGTTCTGTTGCAGTTTCTTAGGGTCACCACAACCACGAGGGGCACCTGTGGCTCTTGCCGGCCTAAGGCTTTGCAGCAGGATGTGCAGCAGGAAGATGCTAAAGCCTAGGGTGATGCCAGGGGTTAGTTTTTCCAAGGTTAAAGTGTGTAAAAATTCAGAATCTGATTTCTTTAAAAGACAACTTCCCCCTTTGTAGAGGAGATTATTGAAGCTGTCATCTACTAAAAGGATTGACTGTAAATTTTAAATGCTGTGATCCTCATTTCATTTTAGAAGGAGAGATAGACATGCCCCATATTAGGCAGGAAAAGTGGGAGTAGAGGAAGGAGGAGGGAGCACTGCAGTCGCAAAGACAAAAAAAGCAGGAGTCAGCACAGGATAATGGAATAAGGGGCACCCACAGCTCCCCAGAAAACCTCCAACTTGTGCCTGAGAACCACAGCATCATCTGGTCATCCAGGACCTTCGCTTTGCAAATGATGCCGGAGCCCCGTGAATATGCCTTTCTATTTCTGGTTTCCTTTTGTACAAAAAGAGTTTGTCCGAAATGTTCATGTCCCAGTCCCCACAAAAGTCGGGATTCCCCAGTGGAGAATCTTACAGCATCACTTTTTTCCCAAAAGGACTTTCCTCTTCCTGGAAGCGGGCATTCTTCCTCTCGGCCACAAGGTGGCGCCAGATGTCCTAATGTGAGTGGGGGTTGCACACAGACTGCGAAAACAAGAAGGTTTTGCTTCCATTCTTAGAAGTCAAAATACCCAATTATTTTATCCTCTTTTTTTTCCCCCTATGATAGCAACCGAAAACTTCTCTTTGTAAGTTCCCGGTTTCATTTTACAAAATTACAACCAGGTGAGAGTTCCAAAGGACAAAATGTTTATCTTTGATATTCTCTAGTATATATAAAAAATGAAAGAAATCATCCTATTATTTAAAAAAAAAACTACTAAAGGGCTCAAGAAAAGAAGAAAAACTCCTGCTCAGAAAATTAAATAATTGATCAATTAGTACATATGGTCTTGCTTGTTCAAATCTGCAAGGTGAGAAGAAAAAAAAAAGATGGACTTGATCCCAGAGATTCTCATGATTCCGTCAAAGTAGGAGTACAGCAGGTATGGCAATTGCCTTGCACACAGCCAATTTTGGGACCAATCCCCAGCATCCCATACAGTCCCTGAGACCACAAGAAGTGATCCCTGAGCACTGCCAGGTATGACCCAAAACCAGAAACAACAAAAGATTCTGTCTACAGCAGCTTCTGTCAGAATTTCCACGCCATTGTACTGGCCCGGGCCGAGCAAAGGGGCAGAAAGCACTTTACCATACAACGTCTGTCCTCAAGTCAAGGAACTCAGCTAAGTCAGCGCAGACTCTGGTGTGGGGTCTTTAGCAACTCAGCACAGGATCATTTTAAGCCACTAAATAAATACAGTTAGCATGTGGGAACATGGGGACCCATACCAACGCTGGAATCTTTTGTATTATGTTTGTGAGATGGAACTAAGATTATTAGAATTCTCAAAAGTTTTTTACTACTTCAGTGATTGTCAGAAAACCACAACATGTTAAAAAGAAAAAAAAAAAAGCTAATCTCTGGGGCCAACTCCATGTCCCTCAAAACTCCTTCTAGTGACAAATGTTTGTACTTCAATTCACTCGAGAGTAGCTAGACTATTTCTTCTTTAATTTTAATTTTTTTTTTGCTTTTTGGGTCACACCCAGCGATGCACAGGGGTTACTCCTGGTTCATGCACTCAGGATTTACTCCTGGCTGTGCTGGGGGACCATATGGGATGCTGGGAATTGAACCTGGGTCAGCCGCATGCAAGGCAAACGCCCAACCCGCTGTGTTATCACTCCAGCCCAGACTACTTCTTCTTTAAAAGGTGCAAAACAACAGGAAGAGAAAGGGAAAACCATGCATATTCACCACCCTTTATGTTGTGTGATGTTCAGATCACTCTTCCCTCCTCAGGAAAGAGAGTGTTGGTGGGGCAGTCGCCTTAAGCAGCTTAACTGGATAGAAGTCAGCCTTTGAGTGGGGTCCAGTCCCCCCTCTTTCCTTCTGAAACCCCATGTTGTTGCTGGGTAAGTCTGAAGCCATTCAATTGGCTCGTGGCTGACTTTCATGTGGACGGGTTTCCTTTGGAAAAGTAAATGGATGGCTACGCAAACCCCAGCTGGGAAAGTGTCTCTGGACCCTTCTATGTCCTCCCACATCCGGATATTCAAACCATTTCCCACCCCACCCACTGCACCACCCAGCCCTATCTTATCCCACATTGCCGACTAGTTCCACATGGGATGAGGGAAGACCTGTCCCCACTCTCTGCTACCTTGTGCAGCTCACAGGCTCTTTGATCCCTCATCTGACAAAGTCCTTCCGTCCTTCCTAATATTCCCAGGTACAGAGTTTGCTCTTCCTGTACAGTAACAAATTCGAGAGGTAAATAAACAAACCGTTCGGGTCGTGATGGGGCTCTGTGGCAGAGTGCTGGATTCGACCCCTGGCACCTCTGTAGTACTGTAGCACTATCGTCCCGTTGTTCATCGATTTGCTCGAGCGGGCACCAGGAACGTCTCCATTGTGAGACTTGTTGTTAGTGTTTTTGGCATATCGAATACGCCATGCGGAGCTTGCCAGGCTTTGCCGTGCAGGCGGGATACTCTCAGTAGCTTGCCGGGCTCTCTGAGAGGGGTGGAGGAATCAAACCCGGGTCAGCCTACCTTCTGTGCTATTGCTCTAGGCCCCCCGGCGTCTCAAAAACAAAAACATAAATAGCTGCCCTAGAATACCTATTTCTCTGCACTGCAAAGCAGCAGGGACGTTGAAGGGAGCTCGTGGGCAGGCACACAGGCTTCTAGTCAAAAGCACGGGGTGACTCTTTAGTGACATCAGACCTCAGAGACCCTTCTCCAGTACTCTCCTGAGTCCAGAGAGAGACTACACGCGCTCCTCTGGGAGAGTGACGTGCTGGCCTTCACCCCGGCACCTGGCACCCCACATGTGGCACAAGTGAGCCACAGTCCTCATCACACACAGCCCCCTGGAGTCTCTTCTTGGAAAACATCAGACAAAATTTTATTGGGCAGTTAAAAAAACACAAGCCTGTTAGATCAAAGCGGCCAACAGGCCGTCCAGTCTCCTTCCAGCGAGGCTGCAGTTCATTATAGCCCCTCGGTTAACCACATCCACCGCCCTCGCCCGCGTAGATCAACATGCCCAGGAGTCGGGACAGGAGGTCTGTCCGGGCCAGGCACTGCAGGGAAAGGTTTCTCAGATGCCCCGCGGGATTCCAGAAGAAGATGGTGTCTTGGAGAAGCAGCAGAGCTGTGAAAGGCAGAGGATCCAATCGCCCAGGGCGGGGTCCCTCAATGAATGACCCACATCACCCTCACCCCCAACCCCGGCCCCAGGCTCCTGGAAGTGAGGTTCAGCTGACAAACGCTTTTCCTTGAAACAGACGGGCTGTTCCTGCCCAGGCCTTTCTGCACCCAGACGCTCACTTTCTTTCGGGCAGCCAGTGCTGCCTTGCGTGTGTCTGAGTACTGGCACGCAGCACGTCCCCCCTCCGGTTCTCAGAGTCACTAACGTTCAGCTTCCTCTTCTGCAGGTTGCAGGCAGGAAACTGGAAAATGGGCCACAGGAAGCCTGGCCTCCTACATCTGTCCCACTTTGTAATTGCAGCTCTGGTTTCATTGTGCCTGTGTGTCAGCTCTGGTTAACCCCACGCCAGCCGGGCTCCTTTCTGAAAGAACTCTGTGCTACTCAGCACCCCCAGAAGGCTCCTGGGGCTGTCTGGCCTCTCCGGGGTTGGCTGACCCTCCAAATTCAACACGGAAGAATCGCGAAGCAGATCCTGCTCTCGGGAGTCACTTGGCTCCAAAGCATGGGAAGCCAGGGGGAAAAAAAAAGGATTTATTCAACACGACGGAGCTGCCACCCAGTCCCCAGTAAAAATTCAAGCCTATTTCCTATAATCACAGCCCAAGTTATTTCAGATAAACATCACCACCTGTGCTCCACTGACGAATTGTAACTGGCAGGGCTTTGACAAAGAACCTGTGAAGGGCCACAGAGGTAGTACAGTGGGTAGGGCGCTTGCGTTGCACACAGCTCCCCCCCTCCCCATCCCCGGACTGACCCACGGGATCAATCTCCGGCATCCCTATGATCCCCCAAGCTCCACCAGCAGGAATTCCTGAGTGCAGAGCCAAGTGTATCCCTGACAATTGTCAGGTATGCAACCTTCCCCCCCACCCAAAAAAGAGCCTACAAAAGTCAACTGTGATCCTACATAATCTCTTCCATGTTTCCAACCTGGCTTCTGAGTATTATCTACTCTTTTTGCTTTGGTTTGGTTTGTTTGGGGGGCCACACCCAGCAGTGCTCAGGAGTTATTTATTCCTGGCTCTGCACTCAGGAATCACTTCTGCCAGTGCTCAAGGGACCATATGGGATGTCAAGGATCAAACCCAGGTCAGCCATGAGCAAGACAAGTTTGATTCCCACTGTTCTCTCTCTCTCTCTCTCTCTCTCTCTCTCTCTCTCTCTCTCTCTCTCTCTCTCGCCCAATATCATCAACTGGTTTTTTGTTTGTTTGCTTTTCAAGTCACACCTTGTGTCACTCAGTGGTCACTTCTGGTAGTGCTGGGGGACCATGTGGTATGGGATGCTGGGGATTAAACCTGGGTCAGGCACGTGCTAGGCAAATGCTCTTCCTGCTGAACTGTCGCTCTGGTCCCCATTACCATCAACTCTGAAGATGAATCAAACGCATCTGTTGTTTTCTATCGGCCCCTAAGAGGTCAAATACCGCAATCGCAGATAGTTAATCCAGAGCATAGCCACATACACACACACACACACACACACACACACACACACATACACACACACCACCACCATCACCACCACCACCACCACACACAACCGAACACACACAACCACATCCCCAATTCATTACCTTCTTCAAGTGTCTTTTCCTAAACCCTTTAGAAAATCTAAAATTCTCAAGGGGAGAGGAGATAAATTCATAGAAAATACACCTAATTTCCACAGTTTGGAAAGCCAGAAAGAGAACTTGTAAATCCCAACTGAAATGCCCCATTTGAGTGGGAATGTCAACTATCTCCACCCCTCCCAGCAACACTAAGATACCACAGAATTTTCAAGAACAGGGCTTATATCTCCCAAATCCCCAAATCTCTATTGCTTCTTTCAGTGGGAGCTTTCCCTTTTCAATGCTAGTGGGAACTGAGCAGTTACTATAATGTTCCTAGAACAAGCAGGCGCCATTGGGCTACACTAGCATGCGACAGGGACGAATGGAGACATTACTGGCGCCCGCTCGAGCAACTCGATGATTAACGGGATGTCAAGTGAAGTGATCAAGTGATTACTCCCAGGTACATCATGCAGTGTGCTCCGGAGTACTGTCTATATACAATACTCAAGGAGACATTGTGGCATCATTAAGAAGTCACGGGAGTAACAGAGGCAGCGACTCGGATCCAGGCACCTGGGCCCAGCTTGTCAGTCACACACACATTTCCTGCAGAGACTTAATTCCTACGTGCACCCCTGCCACTTGGGACTGTGAGCCACAGGGTACCAGCCAAAATCAAGCTGGAAGCGGTCTCAACCATGCATCGGGCTCCACCATGCCCCCAGCCTTCCAGCTGAATTTTGCTTTAAGAAGCAGTTCAGGGACCACAGCCATAGCACAGCGGGTAGGGCATTTACCTTGTACACAGCCTACCTGGGTTCAATCCCCAGCATCCCATAAGATCCCCTGAGCACTACCAGGAGTGATTCCTGAGTGCAGATCCAGGACTAACCCCTGAGCAGCACCAGGTGTGGTCCCCAAACAAACAAAAAACTTCGGTGCTTGATCCTTCATCACTTGGGGTCGTGGAGTCCCAATCACTCCTCCAGGAAGGCCCAAGGGATACTCAGCCCATTCGAGTGGCCTGACAGTTTGGTACTCGGGCAGGTTCTCCAGAGCTGCTCAGGGGCCTGAGCTTCTGTGGACAGGGGAATGGGGAGGAGGGGCGCTCCGGTGTCACCCCAGCAGGGCTGAGCCATGAGGACGGATCTCAGGACTAAATCAACCCCCATCCTCCTCTTCCTAAAAAGGTCCACACTATCATATTCTTTGTAGGTTCATAAAACGCGCAGGGAAGTTGGAGACAGGTGAGAAGCTGAACCTTCTAGAACTCAGGGCTCCTTGGCAGGAGAGGCTCCCCCTACCTCTCCCCTCACTTCTCCCCCCACCCACCTCTTTCTCTCTCTCTCTCTCTCTCTCTCTCTCTCTCTCTCTCTCTGTGTGTGTGTGTGTGTGTGTGTGTGTGTGTGTGTGTGTGTTCACAGGATGGGGGCGGGGAGGGGGAGAAGATGAAAGAAACAACAGTGAGTGATCAAGCCTGGCCCCGAGAGAGGCCCACGTTTCCGGTACCAACGATAGGGACCCTGAGCGAAGCTGTCAGAGCAAGGCCCCAGGAAATGGGGGGCTCCTCGCCTGCAAGCAAAGCCCTTGGGAAGCACAGTCTTAGGTTTGGAAAGCGAACACTTGGGAATTCACACAGGATCAGTGTACCCCGTGCGTGTGAAAGAACAATGCTCTTTGCATTCAGAACAACTTATTTACAACATCATCATCTTCGGTCCTAACTCTGGACTTCCATCTAGTGAAGCTTCCAACAGGTATTTTTTTTTCTCCTATTCTATCCCTGGTTCTTATATCTTAAGACCTCTGAGTGAATGGGCCCAAGATATAGCACAGGTGATAAGGCACTTGCCTTGCATGCACTCAACCCGAGTTAAATCTCTGGCACCCCACAGGGTCCTCCAGCTCTGCCAAAAGTGATCCCTGAGCATAGAGCCAGGAGTAAGTCCTGACCACTGCAAGGTGAGCTCCCTGCACCCCCTCCTAAAAAAAAGTTTGAGTGGAGGTTTTTTTTTTTTTTTGCTTTTTGGGTCACACCTGGCGATGCACAGGGGTTACCTCTGACTTTGCACTCAGGAATTACTCCTGGCGGTGCTCGGGGGACCATATGGGATGCTGGGGATCAGACCCGGGTTGGCCACGTGCAAAGCAAACGCCCTACCTGCTGTGCTATTGCTCCAGCCCGAGTGGAGTATCTTTTACCTGCAGTTTTGTACTAGTGTTATGAATCCAAAACAATTCCAGAGAAAATCTTGGGAGTTAGAACATAAATTCTCTCCATAGCCAAAGTCTGAAGAAACACCTGTCATCAGGCAGAGATGATTACTTCTGGGTCTCCATAAAAAAGGACGTAAGGTCAGCCCAACTCCATCACACATGAGCGTTATTATAGCCTTCTTAAAATTAAAAGTAGTTTGGAAGTATGGGGGAAGGAAGGAAGGAAGGAAGGAAGGAAGGAAGGAAGGAAGGAAGGGAGGGAGGGAGGGAGGGAGGGAGGGAAAGAGAGACAGAGAGAAAGAAAGGAAGAGAGAAAGAACGAAAGAAAGAAAGAAAGAAAGA
>JAOXYA010080986.1:0-11332 GCA_028565675.1 Sorex palustris
CTTCTTCTTCTTCTTCTTCTTCTTCTTCTTCTTCTTCTTCTTCTTCTTCTTCTTCTTCTTCTTCTTCTTCTTCTCTTATTCCTGGCTCTGTGCTCAGGGATCACTCCTGGTGGGGCTTGGGGGACCCTGTAGGGTACCAGGGATCGAACCCTAGTCAGCCACATGCCAGGCAAGTGCCCTCCCACTGTGCTCTTGAGCACCGACCCAGTTGCATTTCTAATACTGCCCACTCCAGGCCTGGCAGCCGTGGCCCTGTGTCAGGGCTCATCAGAATAGATACCTTGGCTTTGTGGGAGGGGGGTGGGCACAGTGCTTGCCAGGTTTCAATTAGCCCCTCTCTGACGCCTTCCTGGCCTTGGTCCTGGGGGGCACAGATGAACGGGGCTCTCTGGCTTCTCTGAAAAGTAGGTCAATTAGGGGAGCTCAGTAATAGCTGAAAAAAAGGCACAGGCGGCTGGCGGGGATGGGGGGGGGAGTGGGGGGGGACATCCCGCAGCTCAGAAGGCGGCTGGAGCTGGGGGCCACGGCAGGGTTTCCGGGAGGATTTGTGGATAAATGAGCTTAGAATCTCACGGCTCCCGGCGAGTGTCCGTCTGCACTGCCCGCCCGCTGTGGTCCTCCCCTCCCTTCACCTCCCACCCCTGCACACACGTGTGCGCGCACACACGCGCGAATATGGTCAGCTGCCCCTCATCATACTGGAGGAGTGCCCGAGTGCTGAATGCTGGGGGCTCGAGCGTGCAGTAGGTGGGGGACAGCTCCCCTCCTCTGCCCAGCTGCCTGCGGAGAAAAGGGGGGGCTGCCAGGCTCCCGGACTCTGTGCTCAGCACCTGTGAGTCATCCTGTCCCGGTTTGATCCCAAATCCCTCCCCCAGCCCCCACCTTCCAGGGGTGGGGGGTGCTTCTGGGTCAGCTTCAGCAAGATTCAGTCATTTCCACACTGTCTCCCCAACTCCCAGCTGTCTGGGGTGGGGCGGTGGTCCCTGGAGGGGATTCAGCGGGGAGAGGGAGGGAAACGGCTGAGGAAAGGGAGCTTCCCGTTTCTAGATAGTTCTCTGGACCCTCTCCTTGGAGGGCAGATCTGCGCTGCACGTTCTCCGGGAACCACTAGATGCCGCTGTTTCTCAACGGATGGGAGGGGGCGTGGCCTGGAGCCAGGAAGGGATGGATGGGCCCCCCTGGCGGTGGGGACGAAGGTGCCCATTGTAGAGCCGGGAATGGTGAGCCCCGGGAACGAAAATGAAGCTTAAACAAGGGTTCCCCCAGGGAGCTGGGGGTTCTGCCCCAGGGCTCTGTCGGATCTGCTCTTCCGTAAGCCCAGGCTGAGCTGAGAGAGGGAGGGTTGAGGGCGGGTGGCTCCCAGCGGAAAGTGGTGGGATGGGCACTCGAAGCCCTGGGGTTCCTCCTTTCCTTCCTGCTCCTGCTCATCTCTGCTTGCCTCATGGGTCTAAGGGGCCACGGGAAGACAGGGGTGGCCTGGGGACAGTGGGGGCCAGCCAGGTCCAGGAGACCCCCCCAGATCCTCATTCCTTCCGGGCCCCCAAGATCCTCTACTGCTCTCTCCCCAATTCTTCAAGCCTGGAAGGAGCCCAGGGAGGGCACAGAGGGGGCAGTGGAACAGGTGGCCGAGAAAGGCAGACGGAGGCACAGGGGTGGATCCTGGAAAAACGTGAGATAGACCCCTAACCCTACACACACACACACACACACACACACACACACACACACACACTCAGAGCTGTCTAGATGGAGAGTGAGCTTGACCCCTCCCTGGCCAGCTCGGGGCACCCAGACCCATGCGCTGGCTGGGGTCAGCTCTGCTGAACATTTTGGGCATCTAAGCGCCTTTAGACAGGCTCTATTCAGGTCAAGGCTTCACTCCCTTCAGGAGCTTCCGCAGATCCCTGCCTGTAGTAGACTCCTGGGAAATATTTGTCAACTCGGTGTCCTCATTAACATGAGGATTCCCTGAGGGGGGGCAACGGAAGCTCCCCAGAATCTCACCCTTCAGCAGGGCCCCAAAGCCAGATCAGCAGAAGTGGTTTTGGGGTGGGTCCAGGGGGAGATGGAATGGAGTGGGGGGGTGCGGCACAGTGGGTGTGGGGCACCTCGATGTGACCTAGCCTGAGCCAGGTCAGTTCACTGATGCACAAGGTCAGCTCAAGGGCATGGGGCTGACCCCTGACTCCTTGAAGGGAGTGAAGCCTTGACCTGAATAGATCCTGTCTAAAGGTGCTTAGATGCCCGAAATGTTCAGCAGAGCTGACCCCAGCCGGCGCCTGGGTCTGGGCGCCCCGAACTGGCCAGGGAGGTGTCAAGCTCACTCTCCATCTTGACAGGTGTGTGTGTGTGTGTGTGTAGGGTTAGGGGTCTATCTCACGTTTTTCCAGGATCCTGGTGACGATGCTGGTGGCCCTCCCCAGTCCCTGGGGAAAACCCTCTTCTTCCTCAAGGGGACAAAACTCCTCCTTCCGGGTCTCCCAAACCACAAGTGCAGCCACCTCAGTCCTGCAATTCCACCTTCACCAAATTCTTCCTTGATCATGAAACTGGGTGACAGGGAGCGCCCTCTTCATTCACCCCAGCTCTCTGCCTGTTCTGTGACAACTCACCACTCAAATCTGCTCTGGGCCAGAGAGAGAGAGAGAGAGAGAGAGAGAGAGAGAGAGAGAGAACGAGCGCAGCAGGGAGGGTGCTTGCCTTGCAAGAAGGTTTGATCCCCAGCACCACGTATGGCCCCCTGAGACTCTCTGAGAGTGATCCCTGAGCACAGATCCAGGGTAAGCCCCCTTCGGGTGTGGTCTGGTTAGATGTCACTTCTACTGGGAAGTCTCTTCCCCTCACCAACCCCATGCCGATGAGAGTGAGCCTCCTTCTAGGAGATTTTGCCACGCTCTCTGTCTACACTCTGGTGATAGTGAGATCAGAGAATGAGGAGGAGATGGGGTGGGGGAGGAGAAGGAGGAGGAGGAGGAGGAGGAGGACCTTGGTTTGGGGCCACACCCAGTGGTGTTAGGGCCGACTCCTGGCTCTGCACTCAGGGATCACTCCAGGCGGGGCTTGGGGAACCCTATGGGGTGCTGGGGATTGAACCAGGGTTCTGGCCCTAGGGTGTGTGTGTGTGTGTGTGTGTGTGTGTGTGTGTGTGTGAGAGAGAGAGAGAGAGAGACAAGTGCCTTCCCTGCTGTGCTCTCTCTCTGGTTCCCGTATCATGGAGCGATGGCAGACGAGGAGGAGCAAGGTGTGTCCCACATGTGAAACCCTTCGCCCGATCCCAAGAGCCGCTGATGAACAATGCGGGCATCTACCTCATGGGCCAGGGTGCTCAGAAATGCAGCTACATCACGTGTGTCCACAGAGAGGGTTGGACAGAGAGTAGCTCAGCAGCTCTGCTCAGCGGCTCTGCAGAACTCCCTCTGAGAGCAACAGGGTTCCCCTGAACTTCCGTTTCTGGGGTTCCCCCATGAATCCTGGAGGGAACTTCTCCCCAGACCTTGGAGCCCGTGGTGGAGAGAGTGGAGGGGAGGTGCCCCCAGTGGGTGGTGCTGGGGAAGGTTTCTCCTCAGTTTCCTGAGTGTCCGGCGTGGGCAGCGCGGTCTGCCCGGGACCCTGCTGCAGGATCGGGGCATCTCCCAGCTGCTCCTGGGCTCCTGGGGGCAGGGTCAGTTTCTGGGGGCCTCTTCCCTGGCAATGCAGCTGAGGGGGCGTGGCTTGGGGTGGCGAAGAACAGCGAGGTTCTGGGTAAGCACTGGTGGGGCCTAGCTAGGTAGGCAGGGCACAGGCAGTGCCAAGTGCCTTTTCTTTCCTCATTTGCCACCAGTGCTGGCCACTGGGTTAGCCCTGGGCTGGGGGAGAGAGAGTAGCGCGAGCAAAGGTGGACTTTGGCTGGTGCCGTGAGAGGTGGTTCTGGACAGGACGCCAGCAGCCAGCAGTGCCTTCCCCAGGGCAGTCCCTGGGGAGGAAGCAAACCCCAGTGAGCCTCTGTGGTCTGGGAGACGCTCCTCTATGTGACCACCCTCTGTGTGGCCATCCAAGTGTCCTTTGAGATTCAACTTCTGGGGGCCGATTTGCCCCATATTCTCTCCTGCGCATCTTGTTCCACTGTTGGTCCCAGGGTACACCTGACTTCCAGCCCTGGCTCCCACAGATCGGGCAGCCGATATCTGGAATAGCCATTTGGAGATGCCCTGCGTGAGGCTGGAAGGTCAGTGCACCCTGCAGGGCCCTTGGCAGACTGGCTCTGCATCCTCCCCGGCTGTCCCTGGGTGTGGTTCTGAGGCTGCTGCCATGTTCTTGCTTGTGTGGTCCTGGGTGCCCCCCTGCGTATCCATCTCCAGTTCTCCACAAATTCATTGGAAACCCAGATGGACTCTCAGGGGGGAAAAAAAGAGGGAGATTTCGTTTACCTCCCCATCCTGGGCTTCCTATTTCTGGTAATTACGTTGATGTCTCACACTGGTTGCCTTGGCAATTTAAAATAATATGCTTATGCTCTCCAATTCTTATTCCCTAATGCGAGATGGTGATTCTTGCATTTGCTTGGTGAGATGAGGCTGTCTCTGGGTCTCCTGGCCTGCCCGGGTTTATTTACTTTCATTAATTTGTTTCTTCCCGCTGCTGTCTTGGCACTAACCAGGGGTTCCGCACACATGGGACTGTGGTGCTTTCTGGGGGGGGCGGTCACACGTGGGGTGGTAGTAGTACTCACACTCTCAGCCTCAGGTACACTAGACCCCTATACACTATTTGCGATAATTATATGCCAGGCTTATACTCTTAGGGTACTTTCTCATATTCTGGTTTTAGGGCTCGCCTGAGACCACCTGGGGGCTCACATACACACTTGGGGGGGTCGTCTTCCTGTCTGGGGTGTTGACACATCATGAGTTGTGGCACTGTACTCATCACAGCTGGCTGTGTGCCAGAGGCTACATGCCCTCATGCTACTGGGGTTCATGGACAGCAGAGGTACTGAAGCCCCCCTCTGCGCATGTGAGTGGCACTGGGGGTTGAACTCATGGTGCCATGTTGCTGGTGAGGCTGGTGACTTTGCTCCTGAGTCATTCCTGGGCTCCTCTGTCCTTCCCTCTCCCATCCCTTCCCTCCTCGGTTCACTTCCCAGCTTCACTGGCTCTTCCTCAACCTTTGCAGTGTCCGAGTCGATGACATTTACGTCTTCCTCTTCAATTTCAGTTATGCAGTCTGGCTGTTCTCTATAGCTGGAGCTTAAAAGTGGAGCCCCCATCAACACTCTTCCCGTAGGAATGAGGAGGAGGTGGCCCTAAGAAGTCAAGGCGCCTCTCCCTCATCCCATCAGATCGATATTCGGTGTTTTGGGTCGCATCCATCCGCGGCTCTAAATTCTGCTTACGCTTACGTCAGGGTTGACTGGCGCGTGTTTTTCTTCTTGGGAGTTTGCAGCTGCCTATTTTTATTCTTTCAGGAAGAAGGAAAATGATCTTCCTCCTCATTTCACAAGTCCCTTGCAATTTCTTACTAAGTCCCTCTGCTGTGAAGACTACAGCGCGCCCGTTGAAATCCCATAGAGGAGTGGCCTGGCTCTCTCTGTCTTTGGCAGCCTTAATCCTAGGGTCACCTTTTCATCGAGCCCTGCACTTCCCAAATGCAGGGTTCTTTCTGCTCTGCATCATTTACTAGAGCACTTCCTGGAGCAGTTCCTTTTTGTTTTTGGAACCCAGACTTCAAACCTGCAAGCAAGTTCTCACCTGCAGAGCCATGCCCTTGGCCCTCAACTAGCTTTTCTAGAAAGGGCATGCAGGAGGCGAATGTACTGAACATTTGGACCAGCATGACCTTATGTTTTCTTTCTAGGGTTTTTTTTTTTTTTGCTTTTTTGGCTCACACCCAACAATGCTCAGGGGTTATTCCTGGCTTTGCACTCAGGAATTACTTCTGGTGGTGCTCGGGGGACCATATGGGATGCTGGGGATTGAATACGGGTGGGCCGCATGAAAGGCAAACACCCTCACCATTGTGCTATCGCTCCACCTCCCCCCCCCCCTTATTTCTGCTGAGAATTCCGGGCCACTCCCCTACGCTTACCCAGAGGTTACTGCCTTTCTATTTTCCCCTCTGCTCTTTCCTGATCGTCTGTTCCACTTTGGACCCCGACTTCCATCTCTCACACCCCTTCAGTCACTTTTCTCATCCTTTTCTTCCATTGGCTTCACTTCCCAGTTGGAACATTGCCTCCAACTTACCTCGGAAAGTGTCTGGGGTCTTTGGATTTCTGAAACCAGAGCGTCGAACTTCCAAGAAGCTTCCTTGTCCTCTGCTGGCTCCTGGCACACGGGAACTTGTTCTCTTTACGGATCTGATCAGTTTCCGCATTGATGATGCTGTTGGATTCCTGTCATTTCCCTTTTTAACCTTGCAATTTTCTCTTATGTCACAAGTCCAGTGAGTCACATTTATTTCTAGTTAAGAATGAAGCAAGCGGGGACCAGAGAGATATTGCGGGAAGTAGGATGCTGGTTGACTGGCATGGCTTGATCCCCCCACCAAGAATGGCTCCTTCAGCTGGGCCAGGAGTGACCCCTGAGCTGATCCAGGTGTGGTTCCCCACCCCTCACCCCAAAATACAAAACCTGAGAAGTACAAAGACTCAAGAAAGCAGGTGATCATTTTAGAAGGTGCGGATGGTTCTTGTACTTTACATATTTTCCCCATTAATTAGCTTTTATGATTTCCTCTTTGCCTCCTTCATCGTTGCGGCAGTGACTGGGGCGGACATGCTTGGTTTGGGCTCCCTGGGGGAGACACACGCACACACATGCACACAGTTGCAGGCTGGGGATTGAGCAGAGCTGCTGGGGATGTAAATAGTAGGGGCTGAATGCAGGAACTTTGGAGTGAAGAGAGGCCTACCATGAGACCCTGGCCCCTCCGTGGTTGCCCCAGTCTTGTTCCAGAAGTTCCAGATGTGTGCAGGGTGCCCGAGTGTCGACCTCACAGGCCATGTGTGTGTGCAGTAGGCTTTGTGTATGTGCAGTGAACTTTGTGTGTGTGCATGTGTGTGTGTGTGTGTACAATAGGGTGTGTGTGTGTGATAGGCGGTGTATACAATAGGGTGTGTGTGTGATCAGGTGTGTGTGCGATCAGGTGTGTGTGCGCAATGAATTTTGTGTGTGTGTGCAATAGTGTGTGCAATGAACCTTGTGTGTGTGCTTGTGTTTGTGCAATAGGGGTATGTGTGCAATGGACTTTGTGTGTGTGCAATAGTGTATGTATGCAATGAATTTTGTGTGTCCAATAAATTTTGTGTGTGTGCGTGCACGTGCAATTGGCTTTGCTCTGGCAGAACATTCACACACAGCCGCTGTCCACCTCTCCACAGCAGAGTCAAGGTTCACCCCGGGCCTGAGGTTCTGTTGGGGGTCACTGGACTGGAGGGTCTGTTTTTTCTTTTTTTTCTTTTCTTTTCTTTCTTTTTTTTCTTTTTTCTTTTTGGGTCACATCCGGCGATGCTCAGGGGTTACTCCTGGCTCTGCACTCAGGAAATTACTCCTGGCGGTGCTTGGGGAACCATATGGGATGCCAGGGATTGAACCTGGGTTGGCCACATGCAAGGCAAACGCTCTACCCACCATACTATCGCTCATGCCCCAGGACTGGAGGGTCTGAAGCAGTGTCATTCCCCTTCCTGCCTGCTTGGCACCACTGCGCTGGGCATGTCCCTTCCCTTTTGGGGAAATGCTTGACTTTCTGGGATCTCTCATGTCAGCTGACTCCCCGCAGCCCTTATGCACATACAGCACATTTCCCCCCAGCACTTCCGGCAGGCAGCTTCTGTTTCCTGCAGGCAGCTTCTACTTCTGTTGGGCATTTTCTACTTTTGGGGGGCCTCCCCCTGCACTTCCAGGATGGGTCTCCTCTGGTACTTGGTGGATGTTTGTGGGGCCTATTCATCTAGAGACCTTCCTTTCTTTAAAGTTTTATTTTCTTTTGTATTTTGGGCCACACCTTGCGCTGCTCAGGGGTTACTCCTAGCTCTGCACTTAGGGGTCATTCCTGGCAGTGCTTGGGGATCATAGGGGATGCGGGGATCGAACCCAGGTCAGCTGGGTGCAAGACAAGTGCTGTACTGTCTCTCTGGCCCGACTTTTCTTTAAGCAACAATCACTTTCCCAAACCCTTTCAGCCCTCCTTTTAGGTAATACCCTGAGGAACTCAGAGCTTACTCTTGGCTCTGTGCTCAGGGGTCACTCCAGGTGGGGCTCAGGGGACCATATATGGTGCTGGGGATCAAGCCTGGGGCACCCACATGCAAGGCAAGTGTCCTCCCGCTGACTGAAACCCTGGATCTCCTCTTTTTTAAATCAAGTGGACTTAGCGATGGAGGAATTGAAAACACATACAGACAACATGGTGAGGAAATGCAACCTCTGGTAAGCGCATGGGTGAGTCCCATAGCACCCCAGTGAGTGCCATCACCATAACTGTGTCTCAGCTAAGAGGGGGAGCACTGGGACCCCCCACAACCTCATGTGTGATCCCTGGCCAGTCCCTCAGCCAGGAATGTGTGCAACTTGGGTGATCCCAACAACCATGAGGGGAAATGAATGTATGAGAGAGAGAGAGAGAGAGAGAGAGAGAGAGAGAGAGAAGGAGAGAAGGAGGGAGAGAGAAATAGAGAGAGAGAGAGAGAGAGAGAGAGAGAGAGAGATAACACGTGGCCCAGTGACACTGCTTCCACCCCACTGGCCTGAGCTCTAGGACATGGACCGGCCTGGCCGGGGTCAGGGCCTGAGCCTGTGGGGGAACACAGGAACGGGCGCGGGTTGCTCCCTGAATCACAAGCCACCTCAACGCTGGAGAGGGGGCGTGCTCGGGCTAAATAAAGCAAGACCTCACTGTCCCCACTCTTTGATTACCTGGCACTTGGGCTGCAGTTACCGTCAGCGGTGATGAGCTGTAATTACACATGTTTCCCATGGTTATTTTTTCCTCTGGAAAATAACATGATACCTGTAATTTCCCCCAAAGATGCACTCCAGCTCAAAGCAGGGGCCGGGCCTTCAGACCACGGGCTTCCATTCCCCATGGGAATGAAAGAGAAGAGAGAGGGTGGCAGGCCGAGAGCTGCAAGGGGTGGGGGAGGGGGTCTCCTCCAGGGCAGCCTGGCAGGGTAGCAGCCTGAGTCCACAGGAAGTTGGACCTGAATCCTTGCCCCCAACTCCAGGAGGGTCCCGGTGCTGGGAGTGTTGAGGGCTTTGGTCGCCTTCTCAGGGGACGGTGGACCTGCACGTGGAATGGAAATCGATGAGTGATTTGTAAAGCTCCCCTTCCCCCGATTTCCCCCGCTTTGTGGTTCCAGGGATCGAATCCTGTTCTTGTGAATCCAAGGTAAGTGCTCAGCCAGTGAGTTGGGCCACTGTTGCCAGGCTCTGGGGACCATATGGGGTGCTGGGGATTGAACCTGGGTCATCTGCGTGCAAGGCAAGCGCTCTCTCTCTGCTGTACTATTGCTCCAGCCCCAGAAGACTTGGTTTAAGGAGACGTTTAAGTATTGAACTCATATCATTTGCCATTAACACCCGAAACTTTATCAGTGTTTCTAACTCTGTCATAACTGGGTGCTTCTAAGTCATTACTGATTGCTTACCTTATACGGTCCTTGAAAATCAAGACCATGACCTTGTTTGTGATTGTACCTCCAACATCTAAAACAGTGTTGAAAAACTAAATGAACTTAAATTTAGACTTAAAAAAAAAAGGAGGATCTTTAGGGGTCCCAAAGTGTGCATCCCAGGGCTGGAGTGATAGCACAGTAGGTAGGGCATTTGCCTTGCACGCAGCCGACCTGGGTTCGATTCCCAGCATCCCATATGGTCCCTCAAGCACTGCCAGGAATAGTTCCTGAGTGCAGAGCCAGGAGTAATTCCTGTGTATCACTGGGTGACCCAAAAAGCAAAAAAACAAAACAAAACAAAACAAAAAAAACCACCAACCCAAACAAACAAATCCAATTAACCAAACAAAAAAAACCCCAACCAACCAAACAAACAAACAAAAAATGTGGGGCACCCCTTTTTCTCCACGTGTGTTTTTTTCTTGTTATTTTGGGGGCCACACCCGGTGATGCTCAGGGGTTACTCCTGACTCTGCACTCAGGGATCATTCTGGAGGAGATGGGGGGAACCACATGGGGTGCTGGGGATTGAACCTGGGTTGGTTGCATGCAGGGCAAGCACCCTCCCTGCTGTCCTATCTCTCCAGCCTTCCCACATGTGCTTTTGCCTTCATTCCCAGGCATGGCACCCTGTCCCCACAGCTTCCCCCATGACGACATCCCCATAGTGGGGTGATTTAGCGAGACTGCAGCACCCTGGAAGTAGCCATAACCCATCGGTGCTGCATCTCTGTTTCCGCGTGAAGGACCCTCCTCAGTTAACTCGAATCATCCATTTCTGGGCCAGCCATCCACACAGGGGTGGGGGTGGGGCTACAGAGCTCAGGCTGACATTGCGGGGGTCTTCCCTGCTCTTTCAGAGTGGGGATATGGTCAGGGCCAGAGGGCACTGGCCATCTTTTCGGAGGCAGGGGGTGTTTGCGGAGGTAAAACAGGCTGCTTTGTGACCTATTGCAGGTGTGTCATCTGGGCTGGGGTCTGGGCTGCAGGCTGGGATTGGCTTCCAGAGGAGAGTGCACCTGAGGGAGATGGGGAGGCTGGTCCAAGGTCCAGCTCTCATGGGCTGGAGACCCAAGCAGTGGGCTAGGATTTGCACCCACGTCTCTGGGTGCGCAAAAAGGGCGCCTGAACCCCAGTTTATGTGTGACTGCACTGTTCTCTGGAATGTAGCATTCACGGCATCACAGCATTGCTCTCTGGGGGGCCCGCACCCCAATGAGCTCAGGGCTTGTTCCTGGCTCTGTGCTCAGGGATCACGCTTCCAGCCCTTGGGGACCTTGAGTATGCGGGGATTGATCATGGAAGGTGCTCAAGGTAAGCACCTTCCCCCTCTCCCTCCTGTACTATCTCGCCTGCCCCAGTCCAACTTTCTTTTTAAAACATTTCTCGGGGCTGGAGCGAGAGCACTGTGGGTAGGGCATTTGCTTTGCTTGTGGCTGACCCAGGTTCGATCCCCAGCATCCCATATGGTTCCCTAAGCCCCGCCAGGAGTAATTCCTGAGTGCAGAGCTAGGAGTCACCCCTGAGCATTGCTGGGTGTGACCCAAAAAGCTCGATTTGCTCGAGCTATCGCAGCCATGACCCAAAAAGCAAAATAAATAAATAAAGTAAAGGCCCTCCCGTTGATCGTCGATTTGCTCGAGCGGGCCCAGTAACGTCTCCATTGGAGACTTTGTTGTT
>JAOXYA010080993.1:0-11332 GCA_028565675.1 Sorex palustris
GACCATATGGGATGCTGGGAATCGAACCTGGGTCAGCCGCATGCAAGGCAAACACCCTACCTGCTGTGCTATTGCTCCAGCCCCAAGATTCAGTTTATTTTGAGTGAGCTGATGGGTATTTGGAGTTCTGCTTCATGGAGGAAGTGAATCCAACTTCAGATAAAATGCCTAACAATCAAAATACCAGAAAACTTTTAAAAATATTTATTATTTATTTTATTGAGGTGCCATGATTTACAAAGCCATTGCTAACCACACAGTTTTGACATTCCGTGGTCCAACTCCAAACCCCCCACCAGTGTCAGCATCCCACCCTGATGATCTGGGTTCCCCCTCCCCATCTAGCCTCCTAAGGAAACTTTTTTTCTTTTTGGTGGAGGGTTCTTTGGGCCACACCTAGCTGTTGCTCAGGGCTTACTCCTGGCTCTGAGCTCACAGATTACTCCTGGCAGGGCTCATGGAACTATAAGGGGTGTCAAGGATCAAACCCATATCACCATGCGCAAGGCACGCTTCTTACTTGTACTATTTCGTCAGCCCTGCAAACTTTTTACTTTTTTAATCAATTTATTATAGTTTGGATCACATGGTTACTGTAGTGTTGAGTACTACTCGAAATTTTTTATATATTTATTTATTTATTTTGCTTTTTGGATCACAACATCGGTGCTCAGGGGTTACGCTTTGCTCTACACTCAGGAATCACCCCTGGCAGTGCTCAGGGGATGCCAGGGATCAAACCTAGGTCAGCTATATGCAAGGCAAACGTCCTCCTGATGTACTGTCACTCAGGCCCCTGACTCCTGGTTTTAACAAACATAGTTACTTCACCTCCAAACCACTGAAATGTCCAAGAATAGGGCTTTAGGTTAAAGCTTAGGCTTCAAAATGTCAATTCCCTCTATGGTTGGTTATGCCTGACATTTGGTATGATTGGTGCTATAGAAGGTAGGTAATAGTTTAATGAGTCACCACTTCTGGGGCAAGGATGAATGCCAGGTCGGCTCCAAGACTCATCTGATGAGTTAAATAAATCTTGTCTTTGACTTAATAATAAAATGTTATGGATAGCAATAAGATGGGTTTGTATCTCGCTTTTGTTTTCTAATTAAATGGCCCTTATGAAGTAGATCATGGTATATGAGTGGAATCATGCAAGTATTTTAAAGAAATGGATGGACTGGTTTTCACTCACAGTAGCATTTCACAGATTTTAGTGTTCTCAGAATTTTTGTCTGTGCTCTCCCAAGCGACCACTAATTAGCCATCTCGGTCTTGTGATTCATGGATAAAAACTTGCAGCGTCCAAGTTTCTTTCCATTTGGGAGATTTTCTTTCAGTCTCTCTTTACTTTTAAGAGGTGCTTGATTTACAGAAGACACCATTCCTTGCATTTATTTGTTTCTAAGCCCAGATTTCATTTCAGTTTGGGAGTTAGGCACAAGATGAAAGCTTTGAGGTGTTTTCATTCTTTCATAAGCATTTTGTTTACAAGGTCACAATGGATTGCTAAAATGAGTCCTTACTGTGTTAGATTTTAGTGCTGTCTGTAGTTTTTTTTTTTTCGCTGAGATTGGAAAATCAGTCACTTCATTTAATGGAGGGCAGGCACCCCCGTCCATTCTTTTCCGGACGGGGGGCTGATTTGTCGGCAGCTTTTGCATGTGTGCTAACATGCAGACGGTCCCATTTCCAACCTTCCCAATAGATGCATGCTTGCTGGATTGCCTCTTTGTTCTGGCTTTTTATTCTTGCAGCAGTTCACAGCAGGAACACACACACACACACACACACACACACACACACACACACACACACACAAGACCCTGTCAAGGCTTATGTCCTGGTCTGTCCTTCTTTGTATAACAGTACGATGTGCTTCCAGACCTCACCAGCTCTTGGCACCAGAAGGGAGGGTCACGACTCCACAGTTCAAGTCCTTCCATCGTCTGTCTATCTTCCATCCCTCCTTTATGGCAGAAGGCCCCGGTTCAGCACTTCGGGTGCCCAGATGCAATCCTCTGAGCAGGAGTTGGATTGGGGAACAAACACGGCCCAGTTCCTCATCCCGTGGAGGAAACCAACAACAAGAACCTGCTGATCAGGGCTTGCTCAAGGAGGTAGTCCTGCTTTTTTCTTTCAAAAAAAAAAATACCAAAACAACTCAGGATTTTTATTTTCACTTTCCCCAAGCATTGAGTCCTGTCATGTGCGGTGACTTCTGTTCTCGGAAGCACATTGAACGGTTCTGGCATTCCCCTCTTGGCAGGCCGCCTGGGTAGGCAGCGCTGTTACTGAGCCCCCTTGAAACGGGCCCGGGTAGAAAGTCTGCAGGTGTGGACCCAGAGCCCAAGCATTGCATTGCTGTAGCTCTCCTTTGTGTTATCTGATGAAAGGTAAGCCCTCCGCCCTTCAGAGAGGCAAAGATCACTCCCACACAAAGGGCACCATTCAGATCCCTCAAGGAAGCCCCAAAGTCCTAGTGCCTAGCATCTAGTGATCAGAAAATAATCTAAAATAGATTATGTCTTGATGGGGTGGCCCCCAACACTGCATGTGCATGCGTGTGTGTCTGTATGTTACTTCTAAATTTGACTAGCTGTATGTAAAGTAAACCTCGAGTGGCTCTTTCTAGCCGAGTGTAGAAACTTGAACATCAGCAGGGAGCAGAGAAGTTACAGACCAGAGACAGATTCACAACGTAAGGACTAAATGCAGCCACCCCACTGGGGCCTCAACCACTGGGATTCATCATGATTTTAGGGTGGGCCTAGGTCAGGCCGGGCTGTTTGCTCTTGGGGTGAAGGCGCCCCAGATGCTTCCTGCTTCCCCCTGCACCTCGCTGCAGATTCAGCTTCTTGAACTTTGAAATTACTAACCTCTTAAAGTGACTCTCTCACTGTTGCTCTGGGCACCCAAAGCAGACCACAGACATTCTAAAACAGGGGCACAGGGAAACTACAGAGGTTACGGTGCTGGCCTTGTGCTTGACAGACCCTGGTTTAATTCCTGGCACTGCGTATGGTCCCCCGGCACTGCCAGAGAGTGATCCCTGGGCATCACTGAGTGGAGCCCACAACACAGAAACAAGCAGAAAAAAAACAAAACAACAAAAGTGCCAGAGAGAGAGCCCAAGTGTGAGACCAGAGTTTGATTCCTGGCATCATATCCACCACCATCCACCCACACCCAGCACCGTAAGCCTTCAACCTCCGATCATTCCTGTGTGTTGTCTGTAAATTAAAAGGAGCGAAAAGAACCAGATTAGAAGTTAAAAAGACTTGCATGGCCAACTTCTGCATGTTTGCTTGCCACACGATGTTGCGCCCCGTCCCTACCCTCCCTGCGTCTTCATTTCCTCCAATATAAACCGAAAACGATGCCGAAGAGCCATCTGACCTCACCACATTGTTGCACACGTCACCCGAGTCGGGAAAACCACTGTGTGTTCAGAAGGGGTAGAATTATAAGTTTATGATTCTCAAAATCACCCCCCCCCCCCAAAAAAATGGCATTTGAGTAAGAAAGGTCACTTCAGAGGCTGGGGGGCATGTGCTCTGTACAGGGGAGGCAAAGACAGAGAAATTAAAAATAGCCTTTACCTGAACTAATATGGGAGGGGGGTGGAGGTGACACCTCGGCCTTGCTGATTCACTGGCCTCTCTGGGGTTTGGGTTTTTTTTTTCACCATTGTGGACCCAACCGCCTTCCAGAGGCCTTTGTGTTTCCAATCGCCTCTTAGGAACTTTCTCTGGGGACTGGAGGCCTTTTCAGGTGGAGCCTTCCTTGCAACCATGATTGTCCATAAAGTCGGAACGGCCTTTTAAGGAATCAGACAGGTTCATCAGCCCTTAGTCATGGACAATACTGCCGTCATCCTCAGCTACTAGATCCAGATACTGTTACATTCCTGTGGGTGACTTTTCCTGATGTGCTGACATAATATCGGATATGCTTAGTGGGTGTCTAGCTCCTTCAACCATTAGAGTATTTTCTTGGCACTCAAGCAACAATCGTTAAATATATGTGTGTGTGTGTGTGTGTGTGTGTGTGTGTGTGTATGTGTATATATATGTATATATACACATATACACACACATATATACACATATACACACATATACACATATATACACATACACACACACACACACACACACACATATATTAGGACCTGAGAGTTAGTTCAGGCGATTGGTACGTACTTGCCTTGCATTCCACCAACCCCGGTTCAGTCCCGAGCCCTGCACATGGTCCCCGGACCCTCTTCAGGAGGATCCCTGACCACAGAGCCTTGGAATATCCGTGGGTCATATGCTGCTGCATATGAGCCCAGTGTCTCATTAAGCTGGGATTTGAAAGCTTTTATCCTGAGAAAGCCACAAGTTCTCCTTTTCAACTACATTAACTTTTATTTTTTGGGGGGGAGGGATGGCGGGGTGGTTGTCCTTCCCCCAAGCATGCTCAGGATGCCCCTGGGCCACTTGCAGTAATACTCAGCCAAAGGGCTCGACAGCTCAGTGCTCAGCCTGACTCTGCAGTGCTGCTTGGCCCAGTAGTGCCTGGGCCCATTGGGCCCTCCTGAATGTGTGGAGGGGTGGACGTAACAGTGCCTGAGATCCAACTTGGGGCCTCGTGCATGGAAGAAACATGCTCCAGCCCCAGACTTCATTAACTCTCACTGTTGAAGAGAGCTCATTGCCGAGCCCCTCCGAGGTGAGCTGAGGGGCCCTGAAAACTACCTTGGAATCTTGGGTTCACCACTTCCTGGCTGGCTGGCCTTGAGCTAGCCTTGACCCTCTCTGATGCTTTGCCCCTGGAACGGGGCCCGTCTGCTGTTCCTTGGCATGAGGTCATGCAGTGGGTCTTTGGCCAGGGGCGCAGAGGCGGGTGGCTCAGTGGTGAGTGCGTCCTCGGGCTGCTGGCAGTGGCCATCGCTAAACCACAGCTCTGCTGGTGAGGAGTAGGTGTGGCTGGTTCATTTTATTCTGCACTTGCAGGGAAAGTCAGCTCACCTGGCAGGGGGCAGCAAAGAAGGGCAGCAGACAGAGAACGGAGTTGGACTGGCCCCGAAGCCTCGCCAGGAGGCGTCTCCCACTCTGGGGCTCCCTGCCTCTCTTCAGGGCTTGTGAGTTAGGAGTTGGAAGTTCCTCGGGGCCGCGGGAAATGTGCTGATAGAGAGGAAGGGTCCTTGTTTTCTGAGGCAGAACACTGGGGCTGGAGAGTGTGGCGTCTGCCTGGCACTCAGCTGACTGGGTTCGATCCCCAGCATCTCCTATTGTCTTCCTGAGCTCCATCAGCAGTGATCTCTCAGCGCAAAGCCAGGACTGTCTGGGGATGGCCCCCCAAAACCTAAAAGATCAAAGAAAGAACAAGGTGTATGAGCTTGGAGAGAAGATCCTATAGCCTGGGAGCCCACTCTGGAGCCCAGGAAACAAAGACTTCTTATCCTCTCCCACTGTCCAGCTCTCGGGGCGCTCAGTCGGACCTGACTATTCACTTTTGTGTCTTCAGGGAGCACATTCCCTGAAATAGGGTCAAGGCGAGCCCCTTCTAGGTGTGGTATGCAGGCTTAGAGATTTTACTCTTGGCAGGGGCCCTCCCAGCAGCACTCAGGAGGCGGGTGGGAATGAAGGATCCTTGAGAGGTCCTTGGCCAAATAGCGGTTGCATGCTAGGGCCTGAGGGTATGGTGGTATTCAGCCCTGCGGTGCTAGGGACCTGTGGGGGCCACAACCTGCGATGTCATGGGGACTGTGCAGTGCCCGGGATCTCGGCCCCGTACTACCTCTCAGCCCCTCAGGTCTGTGAATTTAATAGGTACACACAGTTGGGTCAGCACTGGCATATTCAAGACACCACTGTATCATTGTATCACTGTCATCCTGTTGTTCATCGATTTACTTGAGTGGATGCCGGTAATGTCTCCATTCATCCCAGCCCTGAGATTTTTTTTGGGGTTTTTTTTTTTTGCCTTTTTGGATCACACCTGGCGATGCGCAGGGGTTACTCCTGGCTCTGCACTCAGGAATTATCCCTGGCGGTGCTCGGGGGACCATATGGGATGCTGGGAACCGAACCCAGTTCGACCACGTGCAAGGCAAATGCCCTACTCACTGTGTTATAGCTCCAGCTCCAGCCCTAAGATTTTAGTAGCCTCTCCTTACTCGTCCTCTAAATGATTCAAGACAGAGTGTTTATCCATTACCCCAAAATATTTCTTCCCAGTCGCTTGCAGCTCCAGTGTGCTGTGGCATTGTCACGTCAACCGGGTTTAAAAAAGCCTTTGGCTAGAGTCTTGACATTTCCCAGAAGACATCCATGGAAAGAGAAGTTGACTTGTTTGGGGTGGTCTACACACACACACACACACACACACACACACACACACACACACACACACACACACCCGTCGCCGCCAATCCAGAGGCATTCTGAGAACTGCCTCATCTGCCTCATACTCCTCAACCCGCCCACCCCCTAACTGTGTCAGCACCTGATTGAAACTTTGGAGGTTCTGAAACCGCGAAAAAATGATTTTGTTACCCCAGCTCTTATCTTGTGTTGTCTTGCTCCTTCCTTCTCAGTCGTGCCCCAAGCTTACTCTCTGGATTCTCATGTGTTGGTCCGCGACCAGGGCCTTGCCCAGGGGGATGTCCCCTGTCCCTCCTAGCACTTGACAGCAGTGCCCAGTATAAAGTAGATGTGAGGTAGATCTTTTGTCAGTTGCATAACTGAGCTGGGTATTACAGGAAATACCAAGGAGAGAGAGCATTCCTGGTCAGAACAAAGAGACATATTTAGAAGGATGCTTGAACTGCTGCCATTGTTTGTGCTCCTAGCAAGCTTGCTGCCTGTCTGTTTGGAATGACCTTGCAACAGAGAAATGAATTTTAGAGTTGGAAGTTAAAGAGGCTTACACTTCAGCAGATTTATCTAAAGCCTTAATTGTCGAAGACTTTTAACTGCTCTTTTTTTTTTTTAATTCTTAATTTTTTTTTTTACTTTTGGGGTCACAGTCAGCATTGCTCAGGGGTAAACCCCTGGCTCTGCACTCAGGAATTACTCCTGGCGGTGCTTGGAGAACCATAAGGGATACCGGAGATCGAAACCAGGTCGGCTGTGTGCAAGGCAAATGCCCTACCTGCTGTACTATCGCTCTGACTCCCTTGAAGCTGCTTTATGAGTGTGTGTGTGTGTGTGTGTGTGTGTGTGTGTGTGCGCGCGACACACACACACACGTTTCTGTCTCCACCACACCTCTTCTTAGGAATTGGGCTAGGACAGGCATATCTTATTTTCCTGCCTTTTCCCCCCGTGGGAGAAAGGCAGAAGGCGCTACAGGAGAGTTGAGCATCAGCCTGGCCTGTGTCTGCTGAGCTGCATAATTGATGCTCTCATAGGTAGTCCAAGGGCAAAGTAAGAATTTGGGAGTTGCCTGCTGTGTATCATGTGCCTTCCTAAAAGCTTCCAGCTTCTCATCTATTTGTATCCTGGGCACCTTGTCGCCCTTCATGGCCTTGGAGGCCTTTCCTCAGCCTCATTTATACCTTTTCCTCTTCTTCCCGAGAGAACCCCTTGATTCTCATTCCACTCGAAAACCTTCTCTGAGTGGAAGTCAGATATCATTCACCTCACATCCTGTTAGTCATTGCATTTCCCCTCCCCCATTTTTTAAAAATAAAACAATAGAGGAAAGCATTTAGAAACAAACAAACAAAAAAGAAACAGTAGAGCAGTTAACTACTTCCAACAGTTTAACTTTGAGCAGTTGGCTCGAAGTAGTTCAACAACTGCTCAAAGGGGCCCATTCTCCATGGCTGCCTTTTCCAGGTGACTGAATCATGGCTCCCTTGCTGCCTGCCCTGAGCATCCATGATTGGGAGAGAAAGTATCAGTGCTCTGAACTCCACACACAACCCAGATGAGCCTCCTCACTGCTCTGGCCTGCTGCCCACCGAACAGGATAGAGATGCTCTCCTTTCATTCTTACGGGGTGGGATTTTAAAGTAACGTTGACAGTTGTGACTAGGCTGTACAGTATTTTGAGGTGCTTGGGGAAACCAGTGTTCTTCTTGTTTGTTGATTGGTGTCAGTTGAGGTCGATTTCATCCAGCCAGTGGCCAACAGAGATCAGCTGTGTGTAAAAGTAGGGCAGACAAGTTGCAAGATAAGGAAGCATACTAGAAAGGTATTGTGGAGTTGGGCGGGTTTGGGCCACACCCAGTGGTACTCAGGGCTTCCTCCTGGCTCTGTGCTTGGAGGTCACTCCTGAAAGTTTTCAGTACCGGGGATCAAACCTGGGACAGCAGTAAGCAAGGCAGTGCCTTAACCCTGAACTCTCTCTGTTGTCTCCAAAGGTATTTTTTTCAGTCTCTACACACACACACACACACACACTTACGTGTGTGTGTGTGTGTGTGTTTAAATATTTTCTTGCCTTGAGAATAGAAAGATTCATTACAGGAATTGGAATTGATTATAAACAAAGAACTAAAATCAAGTATACTTGATAATCTCTCATTTCAATGTGAAAGCATTGAAAAAGATAAAAGTGGCTCCCTACAATCAGTCCGTCAATATAAGTAGGACAGAGCATTACAGGAATTCAAATTTAAAACCACCACAATTCTCTGTAAGTGTACACTTATCAGAATGGCTAAAGTGGGGGAAAAAAAATAGAGACAACACCAAAGGCCAGTGTGAAGGTGTATAAAATAGATCCTCTGTCCAGTTTTGGTGGGGATGTAAAATGGAATAGCTATTCTGGGCAGCTGTTGGCAGCTCGTTGTAAAAGTAAACACGCCATTACTCCCTGACCCTGCCATTCCTCTCTTGGGGCTTTATCCTAGGAGAAAGGAAACTGTCCATTTAAAGCCTGTATCCAAGGCATCTGCCTCGTGCCCTGGATGGTTCCTCTAGGAGGACGTGGGCAGGGAAAGGGAGGACTTGGTATGATAGATCACGAGTCTCTAACGTTTCTGTGGACTGTCTCCTGGTGAATTGCTTTACTCTCTCCTCGGTCATATTACTGAGAAATTGCACTTGCATGTCTTTTGCTGAAAGCCAGATAGGAAAGGTTCTGGTCCTCTGTGCTGGGTATGGCCCCAGGAGAGCCAGAGAGATAGTACAGTGAGTAGGACAGTGGGTAGGCCTTGCATGGGGCAGACCTGAGTTCGGTCCCTGGCCACCCCATCTAGTCCTCAGACCCCTTCCAGGAGTGATCTCTGAGCACAGAGTCAGGAGTAAGCCCTGAGCACTGCCAAGTATGACCCCCCAAATAAACAAAGCATATATTTTATGGACTTAACAAATGAGCGTTGGTATTGGTAGAAAATAAATAGCTAGGTGTTAGAGTAACATCAGGTCACCTTATTTATCCATTTCCACCTCAAATCGCTTTTGTTGGGTAAGGGGAAACAGGAGATGCAGGTTGGGAGATGACAAAGTCCCAAGTGGGCAGGGACCGTGTTTTCCTGAGAAAGACTCCAGGACTTTCTCGTGCCTCTGGGTTACACTATAACACAAGCTTATGGCTGGAGCAATAGCACATCAGGTAGGGCGTTTGCCTTTCATGCAGCTGACCTGGGTTCGATTCCCAGCATCCCATATGGTCCCCCGATCACTGCCAGGAGTAAGTCCTGAGTGCATGAGCCAGGAGTAACCCCTGTGCATAGCCGGGTGTGACCCAAAAATTTAAAACAAACAGAAAAACAAGCTCTGTGAGTCCCTGGCCAGCAAAGGAACTACATGGCTGTGGTTTGAGGGGTATCCAGGAAGAGCCCTCCCTCGGCCCTCAGCGCTCTTGGTCTGGAGAAGCCCGCCCAGGCTGCAGAGTGAATGCCTGGCTCCAGGCCACTCCCCCTGGGACCTTCCTTTTCATCCCTTCTCCCCCAACTCCACCCCGCATACTCTCTAAGGAGCCCGAGTTCTCGAAGCCTCTTGGACACACATTTCAGTCGATCTTTCCGTCAGACCAGGCCGAGGCATTTTGCATAGTGATTTGACTGCAATTAATGTGGCTGACCCCACAGTAGACAGGTACCCTAGAAACAGGTACTGGATGGCATCATTCACGCCTCTCCTTGGCCCGAGCCTCATGCTAGGGCATAGCCTGGGCACCTGGAAGGTGCTCTCCTGAAGACAGCCGAACCCAGAGCCCCGGGGGGTGGGGCAGCCTGGGGCTGGACTCCTCCCAGCACATTGTTTCTGCCACTGAGCTGAGGGACTCCCCTGCTCCTTGTATGGGTGCCAAGGTGCCGCTGCAGGGCAGATACCAAGCCTCAGGCTGGCCATGACATCTGAACCCCCGGAGGAGCCACTGTCACCTCCAGAACAAATGATGTCTACTGGCCACACATCCCAGGGGTCTGAAACAGTGAGGGGTCACTGGTGGAGAGACCCACAGCTAGGTTGCCTCCAGGAGTCCTGAATTTCCCCCAAAGCCAGGCTTCCCGGAGAGGAAGGGATGTCCCTGACTGTCAACCCGTGGCACCCCTCTCTCTGGACCGGAGGGTCACCGTCCTGTCTGCATGCCCAGGAGCCTGTGGCGAGTTGGACGTTCATTCCTCTGCCTCCGCTTACTAATGAGGGATGAGTTTGTAGAAATACGCCTGTGCATGGAATCAGTCTCTTTAGAAACTTTTCACCTCTACATTTGTGATTCTTATCGAAGTTGTATCCCATGATTAAATGAAAAGGTTTCTCCGAAAGTGGAGAAAACCTGTGTGTGAATGTTGTTGGCAGCACCGATGAACAGACTTGCCCAGGAGTCCTCCCCGGGGATGTGGGCACACGAGCAGGGTGCATTGGATGCTGCGCCGTTGTAACCCAGCAGTCAGTGACTTTCCAGGGACTCACTCACGCCAGGCTCCGAGCGTTCCTGTGTGACTCCTTTTATGCAGCAACCTTGAAATGGCAAAAGAGTGACAGAAGTAGGGAACAGATTAGTGGGGAGAGAGCTCCGAAGAGTAGTTGTAAAAGAGTAACAGGTATTTATGGTGATGAATGCACTGTTGAGCATTGGTGTTGACTTGGTGGCAGGTAAACCGTGAGGAAAGACACACAAACATGGCCATGAAAGAGCGTGAGTGGAACAGAGGCAGCCCGAGCAGACGCAGAGATCGTTATCAGGGTCAATATTCGAGTTGTGATCTTGTTCTGGAGTTTGGCAGGACGTGACCACTGGAGGAATTTAGGCCGCCCACTCCCTCTCTTCTGGGCCTTCATGAGGATCCCAGACTAAAGCGTGTAATAATAATTTGTTCAAAGATAGGGGCAAGAGGATGGGGGAGGTAGCTCCGTGGGCAATTTTGCGGGAGAATGTTGCTGGG
>JAOXYA010081001.1:0-11331 GCA_028565675.1 Sorex palustris
AATACAGAATAGGCCCTGTCTTCTAGGAGCGGATACACATACACACATACACACACACACACACACACACACACACATCCCAGGCATCACCAGACATACCTGGCATCTCTTTCTCTCCCCACTCTCCACAGTCTCTCTGTTTCTCTCACACACAGCCCAGTCTGTCTGTCTGTCTCTCTCTTTCACACACACACACACACACACGTACACTCGCATGCACACACATCAGTTTATGCCCTATTGCCGTTTTGTTGTGCTGTCACGGACCGTATCAAGCACAGCCCCTCAGCGCGACTGCTTGGCTCAGGAGAGGGGGGTGGGGGAGGCTCGGTGCTTTCCCGGCCGTGCTGGGTGAACTCAGCGGGACAGAGAGACACAGGCAAAGTCACAAAGTCTGGGGGGCAAAGAAACGGAGCGGGCCGGCGGATGGCCCAGGGCCCAGAGTGGAGAGCAGGTCGCAGAGCCCCCCCCTACTTGGGGCGGGCTGGGGCAGGGTCCCTGGCCTCTGGGGGGACGTGGACTCTATGGGGAGGAGGGTGTTGGGAGACCATCTGCTGCTTCGAATCAAAAAATATCGAAAACGAGGCTTTCATTCATTCAGACTCTGCCCGTCCTCCTGGTCTCACCCAGCGGTGCTCATGTTACTCCTGACTCTGTGCTCAGAGGCTGTCTGGGGTGCCAGGGACGAATCTGGGTCAGCCGCCTGCAAGGCTGCGCCCCGCCCGCTGTCCGGGCTCTGGGCCCATGGGCCCCCTCGCTCGCGGCCACACCCAGAGTGTCCCTGGGCCACAGACGCAGCTTCTGAGACCACGGGTCTGTGTGTGTTTGGGGTCCGGGGCGCTGGGCTGCTGCTGCCTCGCTGGGGCCGCAGGAAGTGGCCTCCAGGAGAAAGAACGCGGGCGGCGGCGAGCCTCAGCCCAGAGCGCGGGTCAGCCGAGCGCAGAGGCCCAGAATAGCAGGGCGAAGGTTTGCATAATTTCCTACCGGCGGAGGCGTTTCTGACGGAACAACATTTGGGACCAAAAATTGAAAAAAGAAAAAAAAAAAGAAAACATCTCTCGAAGATCCAAGTTTTCTTGTTGTTGTTGTTGCTTTATTTTTATTTATTTATTTATTTATTTATTTTTTGCTCTTTGGGTCACACCCGGTGATGCACAGGGGTTCCTCCTGGCTCTGCACTCAGGAGTTACCCGTCGCGGTGCTCGGGGGACCCTATGGGATGCTGGGAATCGAACCCGGGTCGGCCGCGCGCAAGGCAAACGCCCTCTCTGCTGTGCTGTTGCTCCAACCCCCTGTTGTTGTTGCTTTAAAGAGAAGCCCAGAATCAGAGGCAGAGCGGGGTCGGCACAGACCCAGACGACCACCCTTTTGGGCAGCGTGACCCGGGCCCAGTCCCTTCCTTTAAAAAGATTTTTTTTTTTTTATCGAATCACTGTGAGATACGCAGTTACAGAGCTGTTCATGATTGGGTTTCGGTCATTCAGTGTTCCAGCACCACCAAAGTCCCAGTTCCCTCCCGCCACCCCTGCCTGGGCCCGGCCTGCCTCAGTGGACACTTCTTTTTTCTCTTTCTCTCTCTCTCTCCCTCTCTCTCTTCCTCCACCCTCTCTCTCTGTCTCTGTCTCTCTCCTTCTGGCCCTTGTGGTTTGCAGCACAGGCCCTCACAGGCCATCGTGCCCACCCCTTCCCCTTTGAGCACTCAGTTCTTGTCCAGAGTGACCGTTTCCAACTACCGTTGTCCTCACGGACCCTTCTCCATCCTAACTGCCTTCTCCCGTCCTTCCACTTGTGACAGACTTTCTCCGAGCACAGTCCTGCCGACACCGGCTCCTTAGACTCTGGGCCTCAGAGTTCCCGGGAGCCTGTGAGTGGGCGTCTGGTCCGTGCAGGGGGCTCTGAGTTGTGCCGGAGGGAACCTCAGGGGTGGGGTCATAGGGAGAGTCTCTGGAGGAGAAAGGGGAGGACCCAGCATCTCAGGGCGGGCTGTGGACCCAGCATCTCAGAGTGCAGAGGGCAGAGGTCAGCCTCTGCTGGGGACCCCTATTTCCCAAGGGCCTAGAGGGCCCTTTCCGGTCACGTCTTGATCTGGGCGCCCTTTGGACACAGCTCCTTCCGGTGGCCATGGGAAACCTGTCCAGTCACGTCCCTCTGTCCGGCCTGGGCACTGGTCTGCTCGGGCATCCCTCGGGAGGACACAGTTCCTCTCTTCCTCCCGGAGCAGGAAACGCTGTGGGCAGTGGCGCAGGGGCCCGGTTTCCTGTGCACATCCAGGCAGGCCCGGCCAGGGCCCCCGGGGAGAGCTCCTCCCCACCGCCAGGACCCTGTTTGCAGCATCTCCTCTAGGGTTCGGTTTCTGGCTCGGGGCCGCACCTGGGGAGACACAGGCGTCACTCCTGGTGGGCTCGGGGGAGCAGTTGGGGTGCTGGGGTTCGAAGCCAGGGCCCAGCCGTGTGTAAGGCCAGCACAGTGTGGCTCTGTTGACTCTCCGGCCTGCGTCCAGCCGTCTCGGGCTGTCTGGCCTTGTTCTGCCAACACCTCCTTTGTAATGGGGCTCGGCCATTCAGCTCCCATGATTGACTGTTCTCTTGGGGCGACCCCGGGGCTGGGGATAGTATCTCTTGGGTGGGTGTCCTTTGCCCTGCAGAGAGGTGACTCCTGGCTCTGCACTCAGGAATTACTCCTGGCGGTGCTTGGGGGACCATATGGGATGCTGGGAATCGAACCCATGTCGGCTGCGTGCAAGGCAAACGTTCGATCAGCTGTGCTATCGCTCCAGCCCCGAGCCTTATTTTCTTGAGTTTATTCATGCCAATAGTTTTCCCCTGTCCTGAGTTGGCCAGCAAAGGGTCCCCCCTGGCTCTCAGACCCCAAGGAATGTGACCTGGCATCCGCAGAGGGACTTAGCCCTGGGGACTGCTGCCAGCGCCTTTGTTTGGAGCGTAGACAACCTGAGCTTCTGGTCCTTTCTTTTTCTCCTATTTGCTTGAGTCTAGTCAGTGAATGTGGAGGGACTGGCCCGCAGATGGTCTCCAGCAAACAGCCGTTCTGTGAGACTGGCGTTTCCTTTCTCTTTCTACTGTTTTGGTGCTGGAGCGGGGCCACACCCGGCGATGCTCAGGGGTCACTCCTGGCCGTGCTTGCGGGACCATATGGGATGCCGGGGATCAAACCCGGGTCGCCGTGAGCAAGACAAATGCCCTCGCCTCTGGGTTATCGCTTTTGGCCCCTAAACTTTCTACACTTGATGCACTCAGAGCCATGATTGGTACCTTTTAGACAAGTCATCGCTGTTTGTAATGTAGTGACAACATTTGGCAGCTATTTTTTTCTGGTTGGGTGTTTTTTGAGAAATAAAACTCTGGTTTTGGAATCCTTTCTCTCTGAAGCAGGGATGGTGAGAACGCCCTTCCCCGCTCCTTCGGGGCAGGTGAATTGGCCCAAGCCAGGAACTTCGGGTTGTTTTGTTCCCTTTGGGCGTCCTGTGACATACCCCCCCCCCCCAGGATTCCAGAGCTGCTCCTGGCTCTCTGTGCGGGGCAGGGGTTGAGCTGGACTTGGCTGCCTGCAAGGCAAGTGCCTCAGCCCCTGGACATCTCTCTGGCCACTGGCCTGTGGGTAGGAACCAGGCTCCCACAGTCTGGATGATGATGGTTTTCCCACTAACGTGCTTTTCTTCCAGGATTCATCCCGCGAGCCTTATTTTATTTTTTTTAACAATTTTATTATTATTTATTTGCTTTTTGGGTCACACCCAGCGATGCACAGGGGTTCCTCCTGGCTCTCCACTCAGGAATTACTCCTGGCAGTGCTCGGGGGAACATATGGGGTGCTGGGAATCGAACCCGGGTCGGCCGCGTGCAAGGCAAACGTCCGACCCTCTGTGCTGTTGCTCTAGCCCTGAGCCTTATTTTCTTGAGTTATGGTTTATTCATGCCAGTAGGTTTCCCCTCTCTCTCTCTCCCCTTCTCTTTCATTCGTTCATTCATTCGTTCTTTCTCTCTCTCTCTCTTTCTTTTTTTCTTTCACACCTGGCTGTGCGTCAGGCCTACCGCTGGCCCTGTGCTCAGGGATCACTCCTGGTAGGGCTGTGTGTGTGTATGTAGAATAGACGTAGCATGTATGTATGCCGTGTGCAGGTGGGGTGTGGTCCGTATAATAGCTTTTGTGTGGTCTGTATGTTCTGTGTGGAGTGTGTATGTGGTCTGTACGTAGAATGCAGGTGGCATGTGGTCCATTATATGTAGCATGTATATTGTCTGTATGGAGCTTGGTATAGAGTGTACGTAGTATGCATGTGTTCTATATGTGACATGCGGGGGGAATGCATGTGGCCTGCATAGAGTGTGCCCGTAGCATGTTTGTGGTCTGTGTACGGCGTGTAAAGCGTAAGTGGTCTGAATGTAGTCTGTATGTGGTGTGTGGTCTGTATGTGGCATGCATGTGGTCTGCATGTAGAGTGTATACGGCATGTGTGTGTGTGTGTGTGTATGTGTGTAGTGAGTATTCAGTGTGTGTGTGTGTGTGTGTGTGTGTGTGTGTGTGTGTGTCTCGGAGTCAGGGGGATGGAGCCACAGTCCGCTGTGGGCCAGGCCAGCCCCTGCCCTGCGGTGCTCCCTGTCGGCCCCACGTCAGTGTTCCAGTGATCCAGGCTCCTGAGGTGGGGGGATGGGCACCCCCAGGACTATGCGTTTCCAGCGGCGGGAGGAGGTGTCTGGGGTGGGGGGGCGGGTAGTTAACTGTGGCACAGTCTGTGCTCCCGGAAGGGAGAAGGGCCTAACAGGTGACCGCAGCGCCACCTGCGAGGGATGGAGGGGGGGGAGGGATTGCGGAACTGGCCTGGTCCAAAGGGCCGGGCGGGGGAGGGGCAGGCCCGGGACAGCCCTGGGCTCCTCCTGCTCCTTCGCCAACATGCCTCAGACTTTCTCTCTCGAACCTTTGCACTTCTTCTGTTCTTATTCACTCCGTTTGCGATAGTCTAGCCCTAGATCTCAGCACGGCTCTGCTGTGCTCGGGCCTCCGTTGAGGACACTTCCTCCAGGGAGGCCTTGGAGGTCAACCATCCCGTTGACCACCTCTGGGGTCCCCGGCCCCTCCCGTTGGTGGAATTCTCCCAGCAGGGAGCGTTCCAGATGGGATTGTGGTGGGTGGACTTTCACGCAGACCCCCGCAGCCGTGCCCAGGGTCTGTGGGCCTCCAGCCCTCGTGTCCTGGGCTCCTGACACTCTAAGGAGCTCTGCAGCACCCCCAGAGTGGGCAGGGGGCCAGCCTGGGTCCCTGCAAATGCTGGGGTCTGGGGCCGAGGCTGCCGCGTGTCTGGGGTGGAGCTGGGCTCAGCCCCCTGCCCCCAAGGCCGGGGGTGCTTCTGGGGACTCCAACCCGCGTTCTCTGAGAGGGAAGGACCTTCCTTTCACCTCCTCCTTCTTGCTGACAGGAACTGCCTGGAACCCAGGCCCCCGCCCCCCCCACCCCCAACGGGGCTTTGCAAAACCCAGAGCTGGTGTGGAAATGAGGCCCGGCCCGCTCACCACAACACAGCGGCCTCATTTGCAAAGGCAGAGCGACTCGGGGGTTAGCAGAGGGGGTTAGCAGAGCGTGGGGGTGAGGGGCGCCCCTGGGTCACCGTCCCAGCAGAGCAGGGGGGCACCCCTGGGCCACTGTCTGCAGAGCTGGGGCACGGCGGCCAGCGGGGGCTTTCTAGTCGTTTCTGTGGGTAGGAGTGACCCCTGCGAGGAGCTATATGGAGTCTGCTCGCGCCCACGCTGTCCCCCCTCCAAACGCGGGCAGGGGGCACCTTAAGCCGCTCTTAAGTCGGGGAGGGGGGTGCCCTGGCCCTTTGCCCAGCGACCCCGCAGCCTGGTGACCGCTCCTCTGAGGGACCATCCAGCCTGGCCCCGGGTGGGGGGCGTGGTACGGAGTAACTCTCGTGCACGCCTGGCACCCCGCTGGGGGCGGGACTGGCCATTTTTTTGTCCCGGTGGTGAGAAGTGTCATTTCCGTGGGCAGAGGGCGTGGTCCCGGCTGCTGCCGTGCTGAGGCCGGTGCGGAGGCCCGAGTGCCCAGTGGGCAGTGCTGGGGCCGTGCTCGCTCGCGTGCTGGCTGGGTGCAGCTGCAGCCCTGTGGGCGCGCTGTCGGGGAGGCAGAAAGGGGAAACGCAGAAGAGGAAGGGGGTGCCCTGGGGGGCTGAGCGCTCCTTCCGGCCCTGAGCTCGTGCTCACTGGGGCTGCCGGCCCGAGGAGGAGGGTGGGTGGGAGCTGGGGGCCTGCACGGCGGGTGGGGAGGGCGTGTGCCTTGCACGCGGCTGACCCGGGGTCCAGTGCTGGTCCCCGAGTGGTCTCCAGAGCCCGCCAGGAGTGACCCGTGAGCGTAGAATGAGCTCTGAGCCCCCCAGCCGCGGCCCCCAAACTAGCAGGAGTCCGGGAAGGCGAGCAGGGCCTCGGAGACAGCTCAGGCGTGTGGCCACTCGCCTGCACTCGGCTGACGGCAGGTCGGGCCCTGCACCGCATGCTGTAGCCCTGCCAGGAGTGAGCCCTGTGTGCTGAGCCAGTGGTGAGCTCTGATACCGCCAGGAGTGAGCCCTGAGCACCGTCAGGAGTGAGCCCTGAGTGTTAGGACAGGATCGTGATCTTCCTTTAACGACACGGAGACTCCAGAGACTGCAAACAGCAAGCAGGGCTTATTGTCAGCCCGGCCAGCCAGGGTCGAGCCGCCTACGCAGACACGCAGGTCCGGCAGGTTGGGCAAGAGCCCGAGCTTGTCCAAAGGGGATCTTCTATAGGCTTCCACTAGCCGTTCGAGCAGAGCCCGCACATTTCATAGCCAGGAGATTTGGAACAACACATACTTTCTTAACCAATCCATTTATGGGTTTTTTTTTTTGCTTTTTGGGTCCCACCCGGCGATGCTCAGGGGTCCCTCCTGGCTCTGCACTCAGGACTCACCCCTGGCGGTGCCCGGGGGACCCTATGGGATGCTAGGAATCGAACCCGGGTTGACCGCGTGCAAGGCAAACGCCCTCCCCGCTGTGCTGTCGCTCCAGCCCCCAGCCCCACTTAACCAATCCATTTAAAAGTACATCACTCCTGAGCCTATAGAATCAAAGGCTAGCATTTGCGTGTAGGGTCGTTGTGGCTAGCCGGTATCTCCTAACTCGTCCCTCGTCACAGACATCTGATTATCTTCTATGTCTTCCCGGCTCCCCGTGATTTACAGCTAGGGGAGTTCTACTAGGGAGGTGCAGGAAAGGAAGAGTCCACAGAGCAGGCAGGATTTACATCTCAAGGCTTTTCTAGGGAGGGGGCAGGTACGGAAGAGTTACTAACAGAGCTTATCTCTGGAATTTCCCTCGGGGTCCCATTGGACTTTACACTGAGCACCGCCAGGAGTGATCCCTGAGCCCAGAGCCAGGACTCAGCCCTGAGCACCTCCAGGAGTGAGCCCTGAGCGCTCTCAGGAGTGAGGCCTAACCCAGCCAGGGTGATCGCTGAGTACCACTAAAGCCCAGAACAAAGAAGGAGAAGGCTGTGCTTCTCAGGGGTCTCCTGGGAGCGGGGGCTCAACTCAGCTCGGAGTCTGCGGGCTCCTGGGCCCAGGCCCCTCCCTGCCCTGCCCTGGCCCGCACGCCTGGGAGTGGGAGGGCCCGACGGGGCAGCTTCTGGAACAGGGTATTTCTGGCATCTTCTAGGAACTGAATTTACTGGGCAGTGGGGTGGTGGGGGTGGTCTCTCCTGCCTTGGGGTTTTCCTGCAGCCAGATTCGAACCTGTCTCCCCAGGGCCTCCTGAGGGGTCTCTGGGAGCAGGAAGCAGGAGAAGGATGAGGGTCTCGGGAGAGGCATCCCCGCTCTGCCGGGCACCTTGGACTCGTTGACCCCGGCCGATGACTTCACCTTCCGGAGGCGACACAGAAAATGGGGCTTTTGTTCCTAGCTCGGAGGCCGGGCCAGGGGCCGGTGGGTCCATGTCGGCACCTCATAAATATTTCTCCAGGCGGCGGCCTGCCCTCGGCCGCCCCACCCAGCTCTGCTTCGATGGGCAGCTGGCGGGTGGCAGGTGGGTCCCCCTCCCCCCGCCCAGCGCAGGGCCATGGGGCACGGGTGACCGTCCACAGCCCACCCCCCCCAGTCCCAGATCTGTCCCCACATGCACCCCAGGGGGTGGCAGGACCTAGCAGGAACACCGGCCAGGTCTGAGTTGCGCGGGAGGCCTTGGGGACAGGGCCGGGGGCCAGCACGGCCATCCTGAGGCGCAGTCCTGAGGGGAGACGCTTCTGTCTGCCCGAAGTCTGTTGCCTGGAGCTCACGACTTTTGCTCCCTGGGATTTTTTTCCCCCCGACCCCTGAGTGCACATACGGGTCAGGACCCCCAGTCCTTGCCTGGCGGGTCTGTTGCTGAAGGGTCTTCCCTTCCTCCCCCCGTCTCCAACGCCCGGGGATTTGCGGGTGGGGACCCCAGTTTGCCACGAAAGGGCACTGCGTGAGTCAGCCCAGAGTTCTCTGAGCGGTCGGACTCATTGTCTATTTTCTCAGACCTTATTCATGCTCCTTTCCTGCAAGGCAACAGCCCCGGCTTCCCCTCCCCCTCCGAAAATGGAACAGGCCCAACTCCAAGCCAGACTCCCCGTCGTCACACTCCAGGAACGAGCTTGTGGACGTGGGTTTCGTTGGCTTTGGGGTTGGTTTGTTTGGTTTTGTTTTCTGGGCCTCACCCCGGGGTGCTCGGGGCTGACTCTTGGCTCTGTTCAGGGATCACTTCCGGTGGGGCTCGGGGGACCTTCGGGGGTCCTGAGGGTGGGACCGAGTGGCCTGCCCGCTGGGCTGTCGCTCTTGCCCTCTGTTATATTGGGGGGAGCGTGTGGAGAATGGCCTGTGGGGGCTGCAGGGAGCCCGAGAGGACATGACCCTGCTACGGCGATGGTGTCCACTGTGAGGGTTCAGAACCCTCCGCCTCCTGGTGGGCGGTCAGAGAAACTGCTTGTCTCAGCCCTTGGCAAGTGTGTGTGTGTGGGGGGGGGGGGGGATGCACCGGGCCCCCTGCGGGCACTTCCTGCCGGGTTCAGTGGGGCTTATCAGGCGTTTGCATGTGCGTCTATTTCTGGCTGGAAGTAGGAGGCCTGTGGGGGAGGTGGGGACTCAGCTTGGGGAGGGGCAAGGAGCTGTGGGGCCCAGGGGACCCCACGGGGGTCAGCAGCCGAGCCCAAGCACTGTTTGCATCATGAGGGAGTCCCCGCGCTGCCAGCCTCCTGGTCATGCCCAGGAAACGGGCCACGTGCACCAGGTCCTCCTCTTTCTCTTTTCTTGTTTGGGTGTTTAGGCTGCTCCTGGCGGTGCTCAGGGCTGAGTCACTCCTGGTGGGGCTCAGGGATCACTCCTGGCGGTGCTCAGGGCTGAGTCCTGGCTCTGGGCTCAGGGATCACTCCTGGCAGTGCTCAGGGTTTAGTCCTGGCTCTGAGCTCAGGGATGATTCCTGGCGGTGCTCAGAGTTGAGTCCTGGTTCTGGGTTCAGGGGTCACTTCTGGCAGTGCTCAGGGTTTTGTCCTGGCTCTGAGCTCAGCGATCACTCCTGGCGGTGCTCAGGGCTGAGTCCTGGATCAGTGCTCAGGGATCACTCCTGGTAGACCTTGGGGGACTGTTGGTGTTGGGGGTGGGACTCAGGCCGGCTCCTCCACGCAAGGCCAGCAGGCTCCCGCTGTGCAGTCTCTCTGGCTCTGGTCTCATGGTTGCTGTCCTTGTGCCGTCGGTGAGGGACGTCCCGCAACCGGGGTCGAGAGCAGGACGTTGGCCTGGAGTCGTACTGTTCCCATGGCTGTGCTCAGGCTTCCCGGCCCTCCCCGGCCCTCCCCTCTTGAGTGTGTGTGCGTGTTTCCTTCTGGGCAGTTTGGTCAACTGTCGGCGCCTGTGCCCAGCACCGCCGAGACACACAACGGCCCCGTCCACACAAGGTGGCCAGTGGGTCCCGGGTCCATGCCTGTCCTGGCTTCCTTATCTAGAGTTCGCTCGTGTCTTTACACCCACCTTTTTGGGGAACGCGCGTGTGGCTGAAACACAGACCTGGGCCCCGGCCTGGCTGGTGTGGGGTCAGCCGCCTGCGCCAGCATCAGTGGGACCCTGGGCCCCACGAGCACTTACTGGGGTGCCCCCAGATCAGGAAATTAAACTCAGAAATGCAGCAGCACACGCTTGTGCTTGCGTGTACCTCTCTGCTGCTGCCCTGGTCGGGTCCCGAGGCTGCCCCTGGCCCAGCCTGGTTCCGTCTGCACTGTGCGGGGCCCAGCGTGTCTCCCATCCCCACGGCTTGCCTTCATTGCCAGGGCCGACGGCACTGCATCTCCCAGTACACACACGCATCTCTTCTTGCCAAAGACATGGACTCCTCGGACACGCCTCTTCCAGGGCGGCTGTGTGCGAACCCCTTCTTGGCTGTCGCAGGAAGCGTCTCATCTGTTGACACGATGCATTGGAGCTGGTCCAATGCATGTGGGCCCTCCCCAGGCCCCAGACTAGGCAACCCCGGTCCCATGGGGGAAGTGATAATCTCCTTTCTGGAGTGAGGGCTGTTCCGTGACTATTTTTTTTGGCTTTTTGGGTTACACCCAGCGATGCACAGGGGTTCCTCCTGGCTCTGCACTCAGGAGTTACTCCTGGCGGTGCTTGGGGGACCATCTGGGATGCCGGGGTTCGAACCCGGGTCGGCCGCATGCAAGGCAAACGCCCTCCCCGCTGTGCTATCGCTCCGGCCCCTGCTCCGTGATCTTGAGGTGCTACTGGTTAAAGCAAAGCAGATGAAAATCGTCATGGGTCGTATATAAAGGAAGCAAGTCCTTTTTTGGGGGGGTTCCCAGGCATTGCTCAGAGGGTGCCGAGGTCACCTCCTGCACCCCTGTGTGTGTGTGTGTGTGTGTGTGTTTGGGTGCCCAAGGGAAAAGTCTGTTTCTCCGGCACCCCTTAGGCCCTCCACCCCGGCAGAGAGACCAACAGACGATTTGTACCGGAGAACGTTCCGAGCTGTGCCCTCACTGTCCTGTCCGGGCTGGGCTCAGCACTCCCTAATCCCTCTGTCTCTTCAGCAGAGGAGGGGAGGGCAGCCCCTGGCTGCAGGCTCCGGGCTCCCAGTGGACACGCATTAGCAAAGTGGCCTGGAGTGGCTGAGCTTATCAGGTTCTTTTTTTTTTTTTATTAGTGAAACACCATGAGGTACAGTTGTAGACTTACAAATTTTTGTGCTTGGGTTTTAGTTATACAACGATCAAGTCCCCATCCCTCCACCAGCGCCCATCCTCCACCACCGTGGGTCCCAGCATCCCTCCCCCCCCCCCCCCCCCCCCCCCCCCCCTCCCC
>JAOXYA010081039.1:0-11331 GCA_028565675.1 Sorex palustris
AGCATCCCATATGGTCCCCTGAGCACCACCAGGAGTAATTCCTGAGTGCAGAGCCAGGAGTAACCCTTGTGCATTGCTGGGTGTGACCCCCCCCAAAAAAAAAATGTTTCAACATTGTCAGCAGGAGTACAGCAGATAGGGTGCTTGCCTTACACGTAGCTCTCATAGGTTTGATCCCTGGCACCCCATATAGTTCCTTGAGCCCCATCAGAAGTGATCCCTTGGGGTCAGAGAGGTAGTGCAGCGGGCAGGGCACTTGTCTTGCACATGGCAACCAGGTTTCGATTCCAAGCACCTCATATGGTCCCCTGAACCCACCAGGACTGATTCCTGAGTGCAGAGCCAGGAGTAACCCTTGAGAATCACTGGGTATGTTCCCCAAACCAAAAAAAACAAAAAAGAATGTAGTGACTGAAACAGATAAAAGTTTATTCATTCCAAGTAGGCCAGAACTCACTCTGGGCAACTCCGATCCATGAAGTTACATGGGAACAGAATTCCACTGATCGTGTGGTTCTGCTCACAGCCAGGCTGCTGGAGCTCCCGCTATTGTACAGGCTGTCCTTCTTGTAGGAAGGGAAAGAGAGTGGGGAGCACGAGCCCGTTCCTTTTAAGGTTCTAGTGTCTGAAGATACATATTTTGGGGCCACATGGTCCATGAGCAGAGGCATCTGGTGTACAACCAAAGAACAAATTATGGCTGTTCTCACTCTAGACGGAAAGTTGGCTGAGCCTGGCTGACTCTGGGGCCTGGGCCATTGTGAGGGGCCGTTCATTACCTGCGTGAGAGAGGTCTGGCTCTGTCTCCCCATGGCAGGATGCTCTGACTTCGGGCTGGCTTTTGTTGTCCAGGGAGTCCAAACTTATTTATGCCACCTGCGTTTTCTCTGACCGACATATGGGATACACTGTGAGCTACTTGGGACCTAGAGACAAGGAAGATGGGGCCCTGGGAGCAGGGCGAGATTCCTCCCCAGCCAGGAGCCTGAGCCATATGGGTGATGCCAAAATAGCATTAGCAACCCCAGCAGCACCGCGGACAGCTGCTTCAAGCGCGTGGTGCGCAAAGAGGAAGAGAATTGATCTGTGGAGAATCATGAGATCAAGGTTGATTGATTTGGGTTTGGGGCACAGGGCTTACTTCTGGCTCTGTGCTCAGGAATTACTCCTAGCAGTGTTTGGGGGATCATATGTGATTCTAGGGATGGACCTAGGGTTGGCTGTATGCAGGGCCACTGCCCTTCTTGTGTACTATCACTCTGGCTCCAGATTATTTTGTTTATTTGGGGGCCATATCTGGGCAATGCTCAGGGCTGACTCCTGGCTTCACACTCGGAGATCACTCTGAGAGGGCTTGAGACCTGGGTCAGCAACATGCAAGGCAAGCCCCCTACCTGCTATAATAGATTTCCGGCCTGTGGCTCAAGAATTTCTATTTTTTATTTATTTCTAGTGGTGTTGGGGTTGGTGGGTGTGACCCCCGCCTACTGGAATTCGGAGGATCTGGGTGGAGGATGCTCAGCTCTGATCCGAGTAGGCTTGGAGATCTCGGCCCCAGGTCCCGCTTGCCTTATAACACATATAAAACACATATATAACAGTAATTTAAAAAGAAATTACTTTCTCTTGTTTGTCCTTTTGTTTTCATTGTTCCTGAAACTTTCCGAGTGACCTTTAACTCTCCAAGCTCGTTTTGTTCCCCAAGCCCGTACTTATTATATAAGGAAACCCTGGGTTACTTTTTTAGGTTCTGGAGTGATCACTCCTGGTGCTCGGGGGACCCGGTGTGGTTGTAGGGATCGAACCCTCCTCAAGTCTAGCGTACCCCCTTACACATCATTCTAAGTAAGTTCTCTTCAATTAATAATTAAGATAAACCTTTTGGCAGGAGCGCTCCATGAGTCCCGGGTGGGGGACCCTCACGCCCAGCACTTCACTGAGTGACCCCACCGCTCGTGGAGATGGCAGAGGTTCAGGGCGCTCAGAGTGACCACTAGGCAGCCAGCGAGGCAAAAGTCCCTTGGGGATGCTCCCGGTCCACCTGGGTACCCCAATACCCGCTCCTTCCCCGCTCCTCACCTTCAGCAAGGATGGAGGCTGACTGGAATTTCCTCCCAGAAAGCTGTAACCACCATGGGTGGAGGGTGGAGTGGGAAACACCTGGGTTCGGTGATGTCCCCTGCATCTCTGGTCATAGCCTTAAAGGGCCAGGCTCCAAGTATTCCCGACGAGGTACTTTTTTTTAAAAAAAATTAGTTTATTGAATCACCGTGAGGACAGTTACAAAGCTTTCATGTTTGAGTCTCGGTCATACAATGATCAAACACCCATCCCTTCATCAGTGCACATTTACCACCACCAACAATGCCAGTATACCCCCCACCCCCACCCCTTCCCCTGCCTGTGTGGCAAATAATTTCCACATTACTCTCTCTCTCTCTCTACTTACATTACATCCAGTATTTTGACACCAGTCCCAACATTATTTGGAATTTTCCTCTAACACTCAAACCTTCCACAGAGGCAACATTAGACAATTTGTTTTCTATTGCTGGTTATGAATAGCAAATGATGGCTTGTGACTGCACGATCTTGAAACTTTAAAATTTTAATTGTTAGGTTTGGAGGGGTTTCTACCAAGAGCTGCTCAGTTCCGAGATTTGTTTGTGTCTCTGGGATGATGGCCATTAAGGAGCTTGAGAAGTAGCTGGGAAGTAGTTCATAGGTGGCATCTCGGGGTCTCGTTGGAGCAAGAGACTCTGGTAAGCAATTTAAATGTTTTTATTCTGTTTCTTGCCTTCAGTCAGGTGATCAGCAAATCTGGGGTCGCCAAGTCCAGGATAAATGGAGAGCGAGGGGATTGAACAGACGGCATATGCAGCAGAAAGTCATTATGTTTTTCATGAAAAGAGTAAAATTCACAGAGATTTCATGCAAACCACCTCCAGGACCAAGCCTCAGCACCATCTCATCCGGCCTGTTATTCCCAAGGGTAAGCATCAGATTCCAAAACCAAGACTTGGAAGAGAAATCAGAGCTGTGAGCAGAGAGAGGACACACCTCTAGCCCTGACCTGGGAAGTCCCTGCCTTGAACCCAGAAATGTCCTGACGGCAGGCAGCCTCCCACATCGGGTCACACCCCACCTGGGGAAGACACTGTCAGACGTTCCTTCCTCTCCTCGGGATGCACAGCAGGCGGGAATTCGAGCAGTCTGTCAGGACAGGAGTGATGGGCTTGGTGTACAGGAGAAAATATTGCAGCATTGAGATCTGGGACTCTTCCCTGGGCCCCAAGGAATGTCCTTATGGGCCCAGCCGGGCGCTTCCACCTAGGCCAAGAGATCTTCTGATTAAGCACCCCTGAGCTTCAAGACTGCCCACAGAGATCATAGCCCCCAAAGTGGTTCTGCCATGGGGCAACCACAGGGACTCAGCATGAACCTTTAGCCTCGTTCTGCTCACAAAATTATCATGTGTGCGTGTTTGTGTGTGTGTTTTGATTTTTGAGTCAAAACAGGCGGTGCTCAGGGCTTATTCAAACTTGGCACTCAGGGATCACTCACAGCTTGGGGGACTGTTTGAAATTCCAGGAGTTGAATCTGGGTTGGCCTTGTGCAAGGTAAGAGCCTTCCCTGCTGCACTACCACTCTGGCCCTTTCTAAATAAATTTCTTTTCAACACAGCAGGAGTGATCCCTAAACAAATATCTCCTCCCCCCCAAAATAAACCCACTACCCGGGATTGGTGTTTGAATATTGAATGTAATCAAATATAGTGAACTACCATATAAAATAAAAATGTTTAAAAAGGCCAACTACCTTGCTTGAAAAATAACCCCATTTACACACAATATTCACCCCAACTTCCAGGGGTTGCCTGGTCAGGGTCAGGGAGCTAAAGAAGAATCGAAGAGATGCTTTTCAACTTGAGGGAACAGAAATTCTTTATCAGGAAAGACACCAAAGTGAGGCTGGAGACAGTTAAGAGAATCCAGTGCTTCCCTTAGTGACAACGATCAATCCTCGGCATCCCATCTAAAATCATGATCACTGATAGAAACAACCTCTGGGGAACTACAGGTGGGCCCATCCCCCCCACAAAAAATTAAAAAAAAAAAAAGAAAATATTCATTTACAAACCCAAGGCACATCTCCTAGGACCACGACCTCAGGACTCCTCCTGGCAGCTGCCAATGAAATAGATGGGCTTCAACAGGTCTCTGGCCACTGGGGGCTGAGGAACTGCCCCTCAAAGTGATCTGGCAGTTTTATATACGCATGTCTACACCAAAAGCTGCAGGACAGGGCCCGTCACAACCTCTCGTTGGGAGGGTGGGGACAGTCAAAACCCGTCCCTGGCATCCTGAACAACGCCAGGGCAAACTCCTAAGAACTGCCAAGTAGGTCTAAATAAAACAAAAACATACTTCAAACCGCACCAGATTATTTTGTAGACTTGGTCATATGGACAGACCAAAAACGGTTTTAATCATTCTGGTGTCTAGTAAGAGTTGAGATTATACCGCTTCCAAATGCAAATGTTTTGTCTTCTTTTCTCCTAATATTACTGAAATGAGGAGGGTGGAAGCCAGCAATGTGTCCACCCTTTATTGTCAGTCATCACAACTGAAGCTATTCCCTGCTGAGTCGGGAGTTTGGGCGCTCTTCAAGTTCCCACCATTTGTAAAACTTTTTTGCTCCAGGGGCCTGTTCCATCCTTTCAGAGAACCAGCAGAAATCTTTCTATGCACAGTCAAGTCCATTTCAACTGTCTCCAATCCACCCTATTAAAGAACACTGACAGGGCCATTATCCTAAACTTTCCAGAAATATTTATCCTCAATGCTTAGGGAAATCTAATAAAAATCTGAATACAAGGAGCGCAGAGTCGATACAGCGGTTAGGTGCTTGTTTGCAGAAGACTGATCTGGATTCGAAGCCAAGATCACCGTAATACCTGTGTCCTCCCTGGAAGGTATGGATGAGTTCACAGCCAAGTGTGGCCTGAACAAATCAGGTGCGGCTCCTCAAAACATAATGAGGAGGGCCTGAAAGCTGAAGGAACAGCTTTCCATAACAGGAAGCTGGCCTGTTTTCCCATTCCAAAGGATTCACTGCAACATCCTGATTGATCTCTACAATAAACCCCGCAAACCAGGGCTTCTGAGTCAAGCCAGAGTTCAAGTAAAAAAATGAGACACTGGGCTGAAGTGATAGCACATGGGGTAGGGTGTTAGCATTGCAAGCAGCCGACCTGGGTTCGATTTTTCACCAATCTATATGGTTCCCCAAGCACCACCAGGAGTAATTCCTGAGTGCAGAGCCAGGAGTAACCCCTGTGCATCGCCGGGTGTGACCCCCCTCAAAAAAGAGACGCTGACAGCTGTGATCGAGGGGTGGTTTTTGTACCCTTTTACTTAATTCCTATTTAAACAATTTCCAACTGGACTCCATCACCAAAAGACCCATTATTTACAAGTTAACACACATGTCAAGTCCAAACATCGGGACGCTGGCATAGCTAATGGGAATCATTACCATGCCAGGGCACGTGTAATCGTCAGCAACTGCCTTTCCCTCATAGTACTGAAGTCACCAAAAACCTGTCATATGCTACCAGGGTTCTTTCTTGACTGCACTTTTGCAATCTTGTCCAAAGCAAAACTTTCTTTTTTGGAAGGGGGTTATTTCTGAACTTGGGGATCATCATGAGGGGATGGAGTCATCCAGTATGAATGACACGATGTTTTCTAAGGCTTCTGGGGAATAGGAAGGTCTTATCATTCTGTACACATTTAAAGTGTTCTCACCACCATGTATTTTCACGTGCCTACTCAGGGCCGAGTTCTTGGTGAAGGCCTTCCCGCATACGTTACAAACATAAGGCTTCTCTCCAGTATGAGTCATCATGTGGATTCTAAGGTGTGTGGAATGAGTGAAGGCCTTTTCACAGACCTTACAGTTATAAGGTTTGTCTCCAGTGTGAATTCTCCTGTGTGCAGTGAGATTGGAGGGTGTGCTAAAGCCCTTCCCACACTCACGACACACGTAAGGCTTTTCTCCAGTGTGAATATTAATATGGTGTTTGAGGTTTGACCGCTGAACGAAGGCCTTCCCGCATGCCTCACACTTGTACGGTTTCTCTCCGGTATGAACTCTCCTATGGACAGTGAGATGTGAGGACGTGCTAAAGCCCCGCCCACACTCCTGACATACGAAAGGTTTCTCTCCCGAGTGCGTTCGCCTATGCACGGTGAGCACTGAGGAGGAGCTAAAGGCCTTCCCACACTCCAGACACACGTAAGGCTTCTCTCCAGTATGCGTTCTCATATGCTCGGTCAGGCCTGACTGCTGACTGCAGGCCTTTCCACATACCTTACATACATAAGGTCTATCTACAGAGTAATATCTCAGATCTCTAGTAAGCACTGAGGGGGTGCTAAAGGTATTTTTACACTCCTCACACACAAAAGGCTTCTCTCCCAAGTAAGTTCTTCCATGGACAGTGAGCATTGAGGATATGCTGAAGGCCTTCCCACACTCCTGACATATATAAGTCGTACCCCCAGCATGGATTTTTGCGTGATACAAAAGGCTTGAGGGATAATAAAAGGTCTTCCCACATTCCTCACAGACACACCGTTTCTCTCCAGTGTGACTGTTCTGCTCAGAAAGGCTTGAGCAATGAGCAAAGACCATCCGGCAGTCCTGACATAAAAACGGTCTCTCTCCAGAAGGAGTCTTCCCGTGACAAGAAAGGTTGGAGTAGCAAGTGAAGAGCTTCTCACAGTCCTGACACGAGTACGTTTTCATTCTTGTATGAATTTTCCTGTGGACGCTAAGTTGCGTGGACAGGGTAAAGGCCTGTCCACACTCCTCACACACGCGGCGTTTCTTTGCAGTATTAAGTCTCCTGTGGATAATACGCTTTGAGGGGGAAATGAGGGATTTCCTATAATACATCCACATGAACAGTCTGTTTCCAGTTTGGATCTTCGGCATGTCATAGTGGGATGGCCCCTGACTCAAAGTGTGTGCTCCCTGGTAATAATCCTGGGGATTCTGTCCACAGTGGGCTCCTAAGGGAACATCTCTATGCCGGGGAAACGGGCGCAAGACCCCTCCATATTCCTTACTCCCGGATGGGGTCAGTCCATGGTGGATTTGCTTGTGTGACTGTTGGCGTGAGGAACTCACTATCAACGGTGCTCCTCTCCCACAGTCCTGGGGCTGCATCTTTGGGGGGATTTGTTTCCCAAAACTGAGGACGTCAGACTGGAAGGAGATTTTTCTCAGGGGAGGGCTTCTTCAGAATGAGGTCGCTGTCTCCATTCTGATCACCCTCAGAAGACATCCTGCCTGTCTCCGCATCCCCAGGGGGAAGAGGGTGGGACTGCTCACTCGAGACATTGTCACAGAGCGCAGGATCAGAGACATTCCACCAGGGTTGGCTGCTTCCCTGTACAATGCAGAGAAGGATTCCAATTATTGCTCCATCCCTGAAGAGTTTCCCTGTCAAAAGTAACTGAGGCCTGCGGGTTGTTTTCTAACATCTCCACCACAAGGAATGCCATGCCGGGCACGTGGATGGCTTTTCCATGGAACGACCCAATGTTTCTACATGGTGGATGTACAGAATTGAAGGATGTGCAAACATTAATTTGTTTACTTTTTTTTTTTAACTCAATGAATAGATACATAAAATAGACATCAGGCTGTCTGCAGAATACTGAAGAAGCAGTTTCAAGCAAAATAAAAAACAACTGATTCTGGGATGGTTAGTGTAGAGCCCTTGAGGCATGTGTTAAGGCAAGGTTACAACCCTACCCAGCCAAGATGGAGTACGAGGTTCACTGAAAACATCTCACCACGAATGAATCCTCTTTAGGATAAATTCGTCCCCCCCCCCGTTTTGTTTTCCAATTTATATTTATTTTGAGGTGGGACACACCAAGCGGTGCTGGAGACGTGGCCCAGATTTCCATCCTTGTAGAAAGGAAGTCCACTGCAATGCACTATCACTTGTGGCAACAAACTCGTTCTTTGAAATAATTAACTCGTGCTTACTTTTGGTCCAGTGGAAAATCACAGTACTTCGTCGAAATTAAAGATAGCAGGAATAGGGTTTGGAATGCTAGTACAGTGGGGAGAGCATTTCCAGTGCATATGGTGGACTCCGTTTGATCCCTGGCATCCCACATGGTACCCTGAACACCTCCAGGAATAATTCCTGAGTGCAGAGCCAGAAGTAACCTATCAGCATTGCTGTGTGTGAATGAAAAATAGTAATAATAAGAACAACAACAGGAATACCTTTAGATTTTATTTATTTTTTATATATTTTTTGCTTTTTGAGTCACACTCAGCAATGCACAGGGGTTACTCCTGGCTCTGCACTGAGGAATTACTCCTGGCAATGCTCAGGGGACTTTGTGGGGTGCTGAGACTCGAAACAGGGTCAGCTGTGTGCAAGGCAAATGCCATATCCGCTGTAGTAGTGTTCCAGCACCCATCTTTAGATTTTTAAATGACTGATTTTAGCACCCTGTGAGTCTACGGACCCTCTACTCCTGGCATTAGCCTGCAAAGCTCCTCCCTCAGTGGTCAGAAGGCTACCTTTCAAATTGCATACTTCTTTGTATGAATTACACCGCCTACATAATATTTATATAAAACGTGCAAATCTTACCAAGTCACTCGTATTCGAAGACCCAATTCCCAAATCGAATTGCTTCAGAGAAAACTCCTGAAGATGTGACTTAACTTCTGAAAACAAACACAAAACACAATGCAGCAATGGAAAGTAGTTGAACGAGGTCCATTGTGGGGAATGCTGGGAGCAGCTTGGGAATCCACAAAATAGCTTCTTGGGTTTTGTTTTTTAACCAGACCTGGTGCTATGTGGGGACCATAGAGATGCCAGGGATTCATCTGGGTCTGCCACATGCAAGGCAACTACCCTCCCTGCTGTACTATCTCTCCAGCTCAAATCAGCTTTGTTCCAGGCTCATGCATTCGCTATGAAAACAGAAAAGCAAAAGATATTTCTTAGTGGATCTCATTCTTACTTTGGACAACCTGGCAGGCTACCGAATGTAAACTGCCCGCATGGCAGAATATGGCAAACTCCCTGTGGCGTACCCAATATGCCAAATACCAGTAACAATGATGGGTCTCATTTTCCTAACCCTGAAAGAGCCTTAAATATGACACTTTTGAAAATCTCAGGGCTAGGACGAAGGAGACGTTACTGGGGCCTGTTTGAGGCAATCGATGAACAACAGGGTGATCGTGATCGTGATTGTAATAATAATATGAGGTTTTTAGAAAAATCTTATTCCTTGTGTTCAGTTTTGGGGAAAACCCAGTTCTTTCTTTCTTTCTTTCTTTCTTTCTTTCTTTCTTTCTTTCTTTCTTTCAAGTGCCCCATATTCTCAATCAGGTGAAATCATCAATTACCATTCCCAACTCACAGACGTGGGGCAGGAGCTCTACCTTGAGAGTTTTGTAACATAAAACCAAAACAAATGGATGTCTACCACACAACTCCCTGTGTGTTCTACATAGCACTACCGGGTTTGATCCCAGCATCCAATTTGTTCCCCTGAGACCCACCAAAAGTGATCCCTGAGCACTAGGTCCAGGGGTAAGCCTTGAGCACCACCAGATAGAACCCAAACTACACCAAAAAAGCACCTGCCTGGCTTCCCTGGGGCTCCATGGCACCTCAGCCAAGTGTTCGAGCACTGCCTACAAGCATGCGTGTCACCCCCAAACACAGCACCAACAATGAAGGGAAGGGATAAAAAAGACCTGGGCCCGAACCAGAGGATTTGCCATCTCACATATTTCCTTGTGATTCTTGTAATGATCTAACACATTTTCTTGTGATTCTTGTAATTGCCACTCCAGCAATGAGCTCAGTGGAGAGGGGGGCAGAGGAAGGGTCTTAGAACAATCACGGGCTCTTGGCCAGGCTGCCTTGAAGAAAACGGAGCAGGCCAAGCCTGGCCTGTACTTGAAAAAGCCACTTTCCAACTCTTTTACATAAGCACCTCCCACGAGTAACTGCCATGTACTGAACAATTTGCTTTGGATGGGCTGAACACAGTCAGCCTCTGCAACTTTAAAAAATATGTAGAATGATTCCACTTAAGGAATTGGAAACTGTTGCACAGACATTTCAGATGTTGAAGGATAAACGCTCCCGAGACATGTCACTTGGGCATGTGGATTGTTTTAAGCTAAAGTGAAAATTGTTTTAAGTTAAATTGTTTTAAGCTAAACTCTAGGAGGGCTCAAGAAACTTAGACCTCTCCCTTCCTGATCTCAGAGAATGAAAACGTGGGATATGACCTGGAATTAAGGGTTTAACAGGAGGGAAAATAAAAGCAACCGATTAGAGAAAAATGTCCACAAAGCAGCAACAAATGTCTAATTACGAGAGTGTGGTCTTTGTCACACATCACTCTTTTCTCACCCGGAGAGAGCCTCTGCTTTTTCCTTGAAGTCCGAGAATATCCCATTCCTTTGCGTAGGTTCTTTGCTGTCATTTTGTCTCATTGACTTTAAAATCTACATATATATATATACATATACTGATACCTATGTAGTTAAATGTGTTCTTTTCTACCACAACTTTTATGACGTTCCTTTGGTTGCTTAATCTACCTGAGAAAAACTCCAAAGGGTTAGCTAAATGTCTTCTCAATTACTATATTATTTAGTGGTAAAATATCTCTAAAATGGAACAAAACAGGAAAGTTTACTCAGGACTAAAATCACTGCCCAATTTCCCTATCAGATTCTAATCGTTAACTCTGTCAATACTTTTTTCTGGTCCTCCAAAATTCTTATATCCAAAAAGCTCAGACTCACTGGCAAGAATGAGCAAGAAAAATCTTCAAGACAAGATGTAAACATAACAGCTACCAACAACTTCTTTTTACAATTACTATGACACTAAGTTGTATAACATGAAATGTTGTTGCCCAGAGTTGTACTAAAGATATATTGGTGAAATATAAAACTAGCCCATTAACTTTGAAGAATTTTCTTCTCCAAATTCCATATGGAATGTGCAAATTAATTAAGCTCTGCAGTCGTAAACTGGAGATAATCAGACCGAACCAGTTGAAGAGCTACTATCACATCTAGGAGTCAAAAAAGACACAAAATGATTAAGAATATTTCTGATATAAAAAGCACATAAACGTTTATTTTATTATAAAATCACAACCCATTCATCCAAATGGCTTAATAAAGACTGCTGCCTGTTTCTCATAATCCTTTTTTTTTAAACTCAGATAGAGGTCTTAAATTAGTAGCAGG
>JAOXYA010081048.1:0-11331 GCA_028565675.1 Sorex palustris
TCCCATCCTGGGAGGATCCTCCCAACACCCTTTATTTGGTGCTCCCTTCTCTATCTGAGCTGCCTTTCCCCCTAGCACGTGTGGCTGGCCTCCAAGCCATGGAGTGAACCTCCTGGTACTTATCTCGGCTATTCTTGGGTATTAGTAAGAGATAGAAAATTTAAAGTTCCCAAATAAAGAAGAAATACATTACTACACCAGACACTATAAGGATAATGTTATAACATGTTTTATACCAAAAATAGATAATTTCAATAAAATAGACAAATTCTTTCATGAAAAGCATATTCTACAATCTTTGAAGACAAAATTTCCAGCCATTCTTATATTTATAAAAATTAAATTAACAATAAAAATGTTAAAACAGGGGCTGGAGCGATAGCATAGCGGGTAGGGTGTTTGCCTTGCATGCGGCTGACCTTAGTTCATTCCCAGCGTCCCATATGGTCCTCTGAGCACCATCAGAGTAATTCCTGAGTGCAGAGCCAAGAGTAAACCGTGTGCATCGCCAAGTGTAACCCATAAAGCAAAAAAAAAAAAGATAAAGCATTTTCATAGGTAGATCTCCAGGCATCACTGGTAAATTCTATCAAATATTTTAGGAAGAAACACCAATTTTTCAAACAATCTCTTTTAGAAAATAGAATCCCAGGAGACTCAGCTCCCGGAAGAGAACAGTGCAGAGTCTCCTGCCCCCGCTCCTGGCTGTGCTCGCGGGGGTCCCTTGGAAAGGAGTGGGTTGAGTTTCCCTCCCGGCTCCGACCAGGGCTCCGGCAGCCGAAGACCTCCAGAACCAGCCACCACCATGCTGAGACAGACTAAAATAAATTATATGAAAACATCAAAAAATGTAGAAAAACCTTTGACAAAACCCAGCATATATTCAGGACAAAAAGAAGTGCACTAGGAAAAATACAGGAAATTTACAAAAACACTGCAGTATATAGACAGTTAATTATGAAAAGTTTTATATTCCTTAGATCCAGGGTATTCAGATGAGGATATTCACTTTTACATTTTTATATAATATTGTACTAGAAATTTCAGTTAGTATGTTAAGAAAAATATATATAATAATTACTACAGTCAATATCCAACATAAGACACGTGTAGGCTAAGAACAAAGCAAAACACAGTTTAGAAACATACCCACACATATCTGTTCATTTAGTTTTGACAATGGTTACAAGATAAATTAATGGATAAAGGATAGTTGTTTGTTTGTTTGTTTGTTTCAGGTAAGTGCTGTGGCATATATTGGGTACTTAAAGTGATAATTAAGAGCAATCACTTCCATCCTCATGTCACATCAGATACAAAAGTTAACTTGAAATGGCTCCTGACTGAAATCCAAATGTTAAAATCACATGTATGAAATAAAATGTAAGAGACGGTCTTTGTAATCCTGGGTTGAGCAAAGAGTTTTTTAGAAAGAAGATAAAAATCATAAAAGAAAAAAAACTTTTTTTAATACTCAGATTCTCTGCCATTTTAAAATAAAACTTTTGCTATCAAGTATGTATGTAAAACATATCTGATAAGTATATATATTTATCTTTTGGTGATTTCCTCCATTTATAGTTTGTTTTTTCATTTTGTTGATCATTTTCTTTGTGAAGGACACTTTAAAATGTAGTGTCATTTGTTTACTTGGGCTTTTGTTGCTTTTCCTTTTGGTGTCAAATCCAATAAATTGCTGCCAAGGCCAATGTAGGCAGATCTTACTATAATCTGTGCTTTCTTTTAGTGTATTATAGCTTCAGAACTTATGTTTGTGTCTTTAGTCTTTCATTTTATTATATTTTTGTGTGTGAAAAAGGAACCTAATTTTGCTTATTTTGCAAGAGAGTGTCCAGGCTGTTCAGTTTTTCTAATTCCACATATTGAAGAGACTATTGTTTTCCCATTGTATGTTCTAGTTTCCTTGTTGTACATTAATTTGTAGATTTATTTTTGACTTCTCTATTCTGCTTCACTGAGCTGTCTTTTAGAAATATCAGTACCATTCTGTTTGACCGTTCTCATTTATAATATAGGAAGTGAGATGTCTCTAGCTTTGTTCTTTCTCAAGACTTTGTTGGCTTTCTGGGGTCTTTTGTGAACACATAAAAATTTTAATATTTCTTTTTCTATATCTGTGGAAAAGGTCATCATAATTTTAGGATCATTCTGAACCTGTGTATTTTTGTGTAGTATGAATGCTACAACAATTTCAATTTTTTCCAATTTAATCAATGAGCATAGACTATCTTCTATGAATTTTTGTTCTTCAATTTCTTTTGTGCATTATAGTTTATAGTGCACAGATATTTACCCGCTTGAAATTTTTCCCTGGGTGTTTTATATTTTGGGCACAGTTATAAATAAGGTTATTAAAATTTCTCTTTCTGATGGTTCATTGTAGTGTAGACAACAAAATTTATTTTTTACTGTGTATTGGTTTGTACCCTAAGACTTTGGAGATGCTGAAGGTGGATCATACCTTGTGGTTCTCACACTGATATTTCTGACACTGTGCTCAGCAGTGACCCCTGACATTGGTTGGGGGACAATATATGGTGCCAGGAACAAAACAGACTTGGCCAAATGCAAAGGAAGCCCCCTACCTCCTACGCTCAGTATCCTGAAAATTTCAAGAATTGATTTATTAGTTCTAACATTTCTTTAAAAAAATCATTGTTTTAGAGTTTTTAAGTATATATTTTCTATTAATAGAGAAAGTTTTCTTTGTTTGTTTTGTTTTTGTGAGGGGGTGTCACACCTTGCTGTGCTCAGATTTTACTCTTGGCTCTGTCCTCAGGAATCACTCCTGGCAAGCTTGGGGGACCATATGGGATGTTGGGAATTAAACCTGGGTCAGCAACATGCAGCGCAAGCACCTTACTTTCTGTTCTATCTTGACCCAGAGAAAGTTTTACTTTAAAAACATTTTCTGTTTTTTATTTCTGTTTTGTGCCTAATTGCCCTTGATAGAACTTATAGTATTAATGTTGAATAAAATATCAATGAGGATGAGTATCTATTCCTTGTGATTTAACCCAGAGGGAAAATTCAGTTTTTCACTGTTGAATAGAATTTTAGTTGTGGGTTTATTATGTATTCTCTTTATCATTTTGAGTTATGTGCCCTCTGTTTCCAGTTTGCTCAAATATTTGATCATGAACAGACGTTGAATTTTGTCAAATGTTGTTTTTCTGCACCTATGGAAATGTGACATTTTCTCCTTCGTTTTGTTTGAGGGACCACACCTGGGGATCCTAAGGGGATACTCCTGGCTCTGCATCCAGGAGCCACTCCTGGCAGTGACTGGGTGACCATATTGGGTGCCTGGGATTGAACCAAGATTGGCCATATGCCAGGCAAGCTCAATGCCTGCTGTATTATTGCTCCAGCCCCACCCTCTTGTTTTGTTAATGTAGTATACCACGCTGATTAATTTGTGGATTTTGAACCATCCTTGCATTCTAGGAATAAATGCCACTTGATTTGGTCTATGTTTCATTCAAGGTTCTATTGAACTTAGTTTAATAGTATTCAATTGAGAACTTTTGCATTAATGATTAAAAAAATAATCATTACTGGCATATTGGCCTGTAATTTTATTTACTTTCTGATTTTGGTAACAGGGTAATTCCGGCCTCATAAAATGGGTTGGAAATGTTTCCTCCTCTTCTGTATTTTGGAAGAGTTTGTAAAAGGATTGGTATTCTTCTCCAAATGCTTGGCAGCACTCATCAGTGATGCCATCTGGTCCTGGGGTATTCTGTGTTGGGGAAGTTTTTAATTACTGTTTCAGTCCCCCATCGAGCAATTGTTCATTCAACAAGTCTTGATACATATACAATATGGATGAATTTCAAAATTACTGTGCTGAGTGAAAGAAGGCAGACATAAAAGTCTGCCATATATATGATTCCATTTATGTGATATTTCAAAAGGCTAAAGTAAATCAGAGCTCTAGTTCATGGTGTCTGGATGAAGAAGAGGATTAATCAAAAATGGGTAATGGGGACTAGAAAGATATTACAGTGGGTAGGGTATTTGCCTTGAACAGGCCATCCTAGGTTTGATCCCTAGCACCACATAGAGTCCCAACAACTCCACCAGGAGTGATCGCTGAGTTCAGTCAGAGCCAGGAGTAAGACCTAAGAAGTCAGTTGTGGTCCACAAACAAACTAAACAAACAGAAAAAAGAAAAACTGGGCATGAGGATACCTTTTGGGTATAATGGAACTATCTTATCTCTGGTTTGATAGTGCTTACATGATTCACATGCTTTCAAACTCATAAAAGAGCTACAAGGAGTAAGTTTTATTCCATGTGAATTTTATCCCACGTAAATTCTATTTAGATAAATCTAAGTTTTAACAGAGTGGTCTGCTACCGTCTCTGGGATTTTGTTTCAAATCAGATCCATTCTGCAAGTTGTAAGCAGGCAAGAAAGGATTGGTAATGACATGATTTTTGCCTGGCAGATAGTGATTTCAGGAATGTCAGACATCTGAAAAAATATATATACATTTCCTGCTTGATTTAATGTGGTAACTTCTCTTCCTCAAGAAAGGGAGCTCTTCTTTTGCAAACCTCAGCAACCAAAAGGAGAGAGAGAACAAAAGGGAATGCCCTGCCACAGAGGCAGGATGGGATTGGGGGGATGTGGGGGAGGGTTACTGGGATCATTGGGGGTGGAGAATGGGCACTCATGGAGGGATGGATATTCGATTATTGTATAACTGAAACCCAAGCACAAAAACTTGTAAGGTCAACAACTGTACCTCATGGTGTTTCATTAATTAAAAAAAAAAAAAAGAAAGAAAAAGAAAGGGAGCCCTCAACAAAAAACTCTTGGTGTTTTTTTGGGGCATGAATTTCTTTATCCTTCTCTGACTTTCTTTGATGGTCAATATGTTTCATATTTTAAAACAAGTACAGGAACTCCTTAGGCCTTATCTAACAGGTGGAAATGTTTGTGCTTTGGGAAGCAGGGAATGCACAGATATAACTGGGCCATATAATTTTGATGAAATAATTATATTCTGTGTATCAAAATGTGTTCTTTTCTCTGATTATTAAAAAAGAACACCATAAAACTAATGTGTGCTTATTGCTATAATATTGAGGAGTACAGAATCAGTGTAATGTCCCACCCACAGACCCAACAGCATTAGATATTTTAAAATACCTAATACCTTTCAATGTTCAGATCACCCACTTCACATTTGAAATTCTCTGAAATCTGAATGTGTCACGGAGTCTGTAGTGTCTTAATCTCTTCCTGCCAGGTGGGTGGTGTGTTTCTGTTCTTACTGCCGAGCACACAGTGAACACTGGGCTGTTGTTCTTGTCAGCTCAGTGATCACCAATCATGCAAGGCTTCATTGTTGGACAAAATCCTTCCCTCAGCTCCCTCTGAAAAGGTCATGAATTAAAGCTTGCAGAACGGGCTTCATTGACTTACAAGACGGGAAACAATCATGGAGCATTGGCTTGAGAAACTGCTGTGTGACTTACATCCTTGATGGCTTAGAGGATGATGGTGTGTGTAGAATTGCATGGATACCAGCAACAATCGAACAGTGATTCAGAGGTGCTGGAACCAGAATGTGAAGAAGTTCGAAGTATATTTTAATTAATATAACATATTTCTTTTTTATGTATGCAGGAGAGTATATAGAGCATAAAACACATTAATAATCCTTATATTTCTCTAAAAGTATAAAAAGGTGAGATATAAGTGATAAAAGTATTATGCTTTAGTATGCTTTTTTGTCTTTAAGCTATAGGATCTTTATGAGCCATTTTATAATCAGTTGTATTTTCAATTTAACTAAATAAAGCATTTAAAAAATTTTAACTTTGCATTTAATATGATTTTGTTTGATTTTAAACTGGTAGAAGTTGAAAGAAGGGTACTAGAGTTTCTGCACATTTTTACTCCTTTTTGGCAATATTGTGCCCATCTAGTGCTTAACTAGATTAAAGTATGTTTTTTGAGAACAGGGTTATTTTCTTATATAGCCTTAGAGCAATGAACTTTACACTGATGGACAAAACCTCATCTGCAGTCATGACCATAGTCCACAATTACCCAACAGTGTCCCTCACAGGTGTTCTGTCTATTACAATCCCACACACTGTGTTTAGTTGTCATAGTTCTGATCTCCTTTCATCAGGAATAGTTCTACAGATCTCTTTGCCTTTCTTGCTATTGACATTTATCAAGTGTTCATGCCAGTCATTTGGTTCTTTCTCTCCATTTTAATTTTATTGCCACTTTCTTGTGATTTCTTTCGAGTTATGTATTTCTACCAATATGCTATGTTCTTAGCGTCATATATCTGGAACATATCATCTTCCTTTGTCTCATCATTGACCACATCCCATTTTTAAGGTGGTGTGTTTTACCATCAATTTTTGATATAGCAGTTTTCTGACTATACTGAAAATCTGTATTTCTCTTTCTTCCTTTATAATCAGAAGTATTTTTCACACTTACAGGATCTTATCACTGGATCAAACTTGATGAACCCTCAGTATCACTGTCACTGTCCTCCCATTGTTCATCGATTCGCTATAGCAGGCCCAGTAATGTCTCCATCGTGAGACTTGCTGTTACTGTGTTTGGCATATTGAATATGTCACGGATAGCTTGCCAGGCTTTGCCATGTGGGCGAGATACTCTCAGTAGCTTACTGGGCTCTCCGAGAGGGGCAGAGGAATCAAACCCAGCTTGGCTGGGCCGGCTGAGCACATTGCAAATCATAATGTCCAAAGGGAAGAGATAAGGAGAGAGAGGGAGAGAGAAGAAGAGGGAGAGAGAGAGAGAGAGGGAGAGAGAGAAAGAGAGAGAGATAGAGGTAAAGTGCCTGCCATAAAGACAGGCTGGAGGAGGGGGAGGGGTGAAGTAGTGGGAGGAAAACTGGGACATTGGTGGTGAAAAATGTACACTGGTGGAGGGATGGGTGTTGGAACATTGTATGAATGAACCATGATGAAAGTTTTGTAAAAGTATGCAGCTGGCTATGACAACAACATAAAAATCTTACCACTTATTGTTCATTACTGGAAAAGAACACAGTATGAAGTGTCAAACTGTAGAGGGTGCAGCCAAATTATATGGGGAACTTGGGATTGTTCCTTTTGAAGGCCTCAGTGTCTTTATGGCTTCTGAGGGAACTTGAACATGCTGGCATGCACCTTGTGTCCACTGTGTGGTAGGTGATCAGTCAGTATTAAAATTTGAAGTATTCAGGAGTCCAGAAAAATGACTGAAAACGAAGTAGGAGAACAGCACATTGCCAATAGTGCCAGCCCAGAAAATGTGATATGTGACTTATGTGGAAAACGTAATGCTAAATATTTTTTCTTTCTTTTCTGCCGCAGGGTATTTTCTTGGAAAATTTGCCTTTGCTTAGAATATGAAAGTCACTTGTTTTAGAAGACCTGGTGTGCTTTGTTTGCATATAAAGATGTCCTTTCTCTTCAGGTGTTTATTTACCACGAACAACCAAGAAAAATGAATTGTTGAAAAGTTTAAAGACTAATAATATCCGTCTCCTTTTGCAGGAAATCCTTTGAGCACTGTAAGGCGAATTTAATGAACCCATCCAATGACTTCTTGAGTTTCATTAAATGCTCTGTAATACCTACAGTATCCAGGATCAGAGAGTAAAGACGGTAGTGAGCTTGCCCATGTGGTGGACCTCAGCTGGACCCCAGAACCCCAAGCCCCTAAGACCTGCCAAGAATGATCCCTGAGCACAGAGTCAGGAGTCAGCCCTGAGCATAGCTGGATGTGATCCCAAAACTGTAAAAGAAAATTTGATGAGACATTCTTGAGCAGTGATTCTGCCTCCTCCAGTTTGTGGTTGGTGTTTATTTTTTTTTGCTTTTTTGGGTGGTTACACCCAGCGATGCTCAGGGGTTACTCCTGGCTCTGTACTCAGGCATTATTCCTGGCGGTACTTGAGGGACCATATGGGTCCCCCATATGCCGGGGATTGAACCCGGGTCCTCCGTGTGCAAGGCAAATGCCCTACCCTCTTGACTATCACTCTGGCCCCTGTGGTTGGTGTTCTTTGAAGAAATTGATTGTGCTGGGGCAGGATCTAACGGCCCATCAATCCCCGTTCCCCACTAGATCCTGAGGGGAGTTGGAGAGAAGGGCATGGGGGGTGGACCGAGAGGTACCCTCCCTGTCTACTGTCCTTTGCTGAAGGTAGTGTGCGTCTGAGACCCCTCTGGCCACTTGTCACACTCCGATCAACAGGCCACCTTCACTTCCTCCATTGAGTTCATTGGGACCTTGGGCCACCTCCACACCCTTCAGAGCCTGCTCCTTTCCTCTTATTCCTGGGGTTTTCCAACCTGGAAGAGGTGACTTGCAGCCTCAACGAACCTCCCTGCTACGTGAGGAGCCTGGTCAGGTGTCCACCTGCTCCTTCTCCATAGTCACAACAACTTACTGTTGGGACCTGAGGCTACCCGCTGGAGGGTGGGGACAGCTCACTTGGTCATTTACCAGGGTTCCCACTTCCTGGGCACTCTTTCTTTCTTTCTTTCTTTCTTTCTTTCTTTCTTTCTTTCTTTCTTTCTTTCTTTCTTTCTTTCTTTCTTTCTTTCGCTCCCAGGAAAACGGGTACAGCTGTATCTGCCTGTTGGTGATTTTTGCAGGGAATCCAGCTCTATAGGCGGAGTTTATATGGCTACAAAACAGCTGGCTTCCCACCAGGGGTCCTCAGGTTGGCATCTGTGGCACCTGGAGCAGGATAATGCTCTGTTGTGTGACGATGTTCTGGGCATTTTAGAGCATTTAGCAGCCCCGCGTCCTGCAATAAAGGCCCCCCAGCATTCGCTAATCAAAACTGCTTTTCATATCCCATCAGTTCTCCCCGGGGGTTAAAAAAACTGCTGCTCTACACTACTAAGAACAAAATTTATGTCGGATAAAAGTCAGACATCACTAGAGAAAGTTTAGGAAAAAAAGTCCTGAAAGAACTATTGTCCTGTGTCATGCCTATCTTCTCAATTACAGTGTATAGAGTTTTGTCTCTTGTTTATTATATTACATTGTTTTGTTTTGGTTTTGGTTTTCAGGCCACACCCAGTGGTGCTCAGAGCTTCTTCCTGGCTCCCCATTCAGGGTTCACTCCTGGCAGAGCTTGGGGGACCCTATGGAGTTCTGAGGATCAAACCCAGGTTGACCATGTGCAAGGCAAGCACCCTATCCACTGCACTATCTCTCCAGACCCAATCGGTATATTCTTAAGTATGAAATTGAGAATATTTATTAGTTTCATGGCATGCACTATCTCTGTGCCACCCTTCTGTTCATGTGAGCTCAGTGGAGATTAACCCAGCCCCGCACTTTTGGTAGCTTCTAGCTCACCTAGGAGTTTTGGAATAGGATCTCTGAACTTCTTAAAATAGGACACAAGCAAGAAACGGTGTTCACATTCTCGGGGTAGTTGGTGATTCTCGTGCCCATTATTTGTGGGAAATAATTTTGTATGTTAGGGTAAATTTTTGTTTTTTTCCACATTCCTGTTTTCATCTTTTCCTCATATTCAACTCTAGTGCATGTTGTAGTAGAGCAGAACTTGATCCATGACAATGTATGTGCCTATTATTATTTCCCCACTGTGTTTTGTTTACATGGGAGGAGGTGCTTCTGACATGTGGCCAGACACCCACAAAGCCTTTTAATAGCTGCAGAGCATAGGGTATGTGAAGGAGGTCCCAGGAAGCATGTCAGCATTTTGGTTTGAAGGTTTAGCTTAAGTAAGGATTTAGAGCCACTACAGGAATTCTATCATTATAGTAAAAAAAAAAACCCAGAATATAACCAAATTTGATGATGCATTTGAGAGGAAATCCTGAAGGTTTAATTATTCCTGGAATGAAGAAGTTTAAACTTGCGACGCTTTCAGCTGGCATCATGTGGCTGGTGGGTCAGATGGCAGGTGGGAGACACACTTGTTTGATGTCCACAAAAGCACTTGCTATTGTGCACTTAGCACTTGGTGTCTGGATTGGACAACAGTTTGTTGTTGAGGAGTTTATACTTATGTTAATTGTTACAAAATAATATGACATATAGTTCACTGTTTGGTCTTTCTCTTTGACTTTTTAAAATTTAACCATGAATTACAAAGTTGCAAATATTTATGATTGAGTTTCAGATGTTTATTGTTCCAGCCACAATCCCTTTACCTGTGCCCGCTACCAATGCTTGCATTTTCTTTCCACTACCCTCCACCCCCGTCTGCCTCGGTGGCAGGCATTTTTCCTCTCTCCCATTGTTTTGGTGTTCCTTTCTTGATCTCATACCCCCACCTCTGCCCTAGTGCCAAGCTTCCTATTGAAGACCAGTTCTCCTGGCATTTGATATTTTCCTAGGCAATTTCTTTGTACCCTACATAGGAGAGAGATCATTCTGTGTCTCTTCCTCTCCCTCTGTCTGATTTCACTTCACACGTTATTCTCTAGATCCGTCCACATTGCAGCAAATTGCACGACTATCTTTTCTTAAGGCTGTGTAATATTCCATTATGTATTTGTATCATGGTTTCTTTATCCAGTCATCTGTAATTATTTCTTAAAATTTTATTAAAAAAATTATTAAGTTTCTGTGATTTACAATTAATTCTGTTAGTGATGGTTTCCAATGCACGATTCCAGTATTACACCAGTGTACTCACCTCCCTTCCTTTGGACCCCAGTGCCTCTCCCTTTCAACTCCCAAAACTCATTTGTGTGGGTTAGTTCTCCCATTGTGTTCTCTTTGATCATTTGTTGTTACCTTGCTGTGTATCTTTAAGTGATACCAATTCTTGACATCTATACTCAAAAAATAAAAACATTCCTCTGAAAGGATCTATGCATACCGTTGTTTATTGCTGTACTTAGTGCAGGAGCCAAGAAATGGAAACAACTCAAACACCAAATTAGGGTGACTGAATCATGTGGTCTAGGACTGGATTGAGTAAAGTGGGTAGAGTGTTTACCTTGATGCGGCTGACATGGGTTTGATCCCTAGCATTGCATATGGTTCTCCAAGGTTTGCCAGGAATGATTCCTCAACATTGATCCAGGAGTTAGCCCTGAGCACTGCCAGGTGTGGTCCCAAAACAAAAAAACCCCAAACAAAAAGAATTTGTGGTCTATATAGACAATGGGATACTATGCAGTTCTAAGGAAGTACAAAAACATGCAATTTGCTGTGACATGAATAGAACTAGAGGACTTCATGCTGAGGGAATCACAGAATCACAGAAATCCTGTTAGTCGTCGATTGGTTCGAGCAGGCCCCAGTAACGTCTCCTTCATCCT